>JAZGLO010000647.1:0-90000 GCA_036873155.1 Biomphalaria sudanica | reverse complement strand
TTAGCTATATCAAATGTTTTATTCAGGCAATCCCTTATATGCTCTACTGACACAAATCGATTACTAATCCAGCGTCATTACAACACATTTTTTAATAGGGCAGGCTAACGCAGATTGTTTAGGCCTGCTAAGCTCTAAAACATTTTTAATGATTAAATATTGGTTTAAAACAGTATAATTAAATAACTTGTATTATTATTTCCTAATGTGTTTGTCTAAATTACTTTTCAGAATTGTCTTGCGTAGTTGATGACGTACTGCACAAACGAAATATATCACTGACCTATGTGCTACACGTGAACAGTCAGTAGTTGTCTGTTGTGTAGTACAATAGTATACCATTTCTAAGTTCTGATTTTATTTTTAAAAATGTGATAAGCATGCACTATGGAGAGGCTCTTAAAAGTTAGACCTACTGGTCTCAAAAGCACCTTATAGAACAAAAACTTTTTGGAGAGCTTCCAGATAACTGCTCAGTTCATTGTAAGTCTAGGACTACTCGTCTGAACACCTTACAACATATCAATAAGATGGAAGTAGAAGACAGATTAGAGGATCAGACAATTGTGTTGAGAGGGGGGGGGGACAGCGTTGTAATGCGGCCCGCTTTATTGACATATTGAAAAGTGTTCCGCGCAGGGCACAAACACACACACACACAAAAGATATCGACTATTTCAATCGTAGCTAGGCACGGGTATGAGCTAGTTGATTTCTATGTGTAAGTAGGTTTAATTCATGTCTGTCCAGTGATAATGAATAGGTAGCTATAGTAAGTCTGAAGAGAATATACAGAAATCTTTTGTTTCAATAAAAAATAAACATACCTACTATTACACAGCCTGTCAAGGTCTAAAAGAAATGTCGATTGAAGCAAAACGGAGATGAGGGTACTGTAAAAAATAAAAGCAACCTTTCCCCCTTCATAATCTGGCCGCCAATCGAAAACACACACACACGCACACTCCCTAACAGGACACTCCTTTGGAGTCAAAAATACAAATATATGTATTATATAAGATAATATAATAAAAGCCGCTATTGTGGGTTCTTATTCAGGGAAGCTCTGTGAATTTTTAAAATGCGCAAATGATAAGACCATTTCTTCTTCATTGATAATAAAGATTACTAGTAGTAGCTGTAGTATTTCTAGGACAGATGTATATAAATGTATCAAGTGTTATTTCTGTTGAGACTTTTTTTAGTTCCAGAGAAATTTGTTTGCATGTTCATTTCTATCCTCTTCAGATAATCGAAATCGTGACACGTAATGCTGGACTTACCTATAGGCAACATAAGCTATAGGCAACATGAGCTATGGGCAACATAAGCTGTATGCAACATAAGCTATAGGAAACATGGGCTATAGGCAACATGAGCTATAGGCAAAATAAGCTATGGGCATCATGAGCTAAAGGCAACATAAGTTATAGGCAGTAAAAGCTTTAGGCAACATAAGCTATACATAACATAAGCTTTGGGTTACATGAGCTATGGGAAACATAAGCTATAGGCAACATAAGCCTTAGGCAACAAAAGCTTTATAAGCAACATCAGTTATATGCTACATAGCTTAGAACCATGGCAACGAGTCCTAACTGGCGCACGTCAGTGTTTTGGCCTTCTATAACAATTGGTCTCATATAGGCTCATACAATGGAATGAATCCACACTTTCTATCTGGTTAAAAAATATTCCCCCCCCCGTCCTAACAATGCAATACCAAGTTGTAGTGACATGACGTCAAAATAACTTCATTGTTTAATGTCTTAAATAGAGATCTAGAAAGGTTTATCGTTGTTCAATAATGTCACTGTAAATAAGACTATTTTTAGAATTAACATCTAAATGCAACACAACAATATTTTTAGTTCATGAAACTCGTGTTCAAGGGCAGTAATTCAATTAATTATTCTGATGGGGGAAGTAAGTAAACATCTGTTCTCGGAATTGATAATAAAATATTTTTAAAGCAAAAATGTTTCACTGTGTATTTAGAATAAAGAACGTAACTCTTGTACCGCACTGTAAGAGTTCATTAGAGATGCGCTTTTACAAAACTATTTATGGATTTAGACCGTGCTTATGTTAAACTCTTAATCGTAGCAGTTATACAATTCTTCAAATAAGTTATTAGTGTGGATCTATGATCTGTCAATGTATACCCACATGGTCAATGTTGTTTTATTGTTGTCTGTTTGTTTTATATGTTTTGCTTGTTCCTCCTTAATGGAAGATTCTACCTAGCCCCAAGCTTCTACCTAGTCCAAGCTTCTACCTAGCCCCAAGCTTCTACCTATCCCAAGCTTCTACCTAGCCCAAGCTTCTACCTAGCCCCAAGCTTCTACCTAGCCCCAAGCTTCTACCTAGCCCAAAGCTTCTACCTAGCCCCAAGCTTCAACTCTAAAGGCGGAGGGGGAGGGGAGGGCAGCAGCTTGGATTTGAACCCTGGACCATCGAGACGAAGCACACATTTGTTTTGCAATTTTCGTTGACATCATTGAATTATCTTTGCGATTAAGGAAGGCGTGTGCATTTTGTGTACATTATTTATACACTTAAATAAATACGATATTAATTCTTGTTTCAGATTCTCAAAATGTACATACCAGTATCTCTACTATTAATTCTTCTTACAAAGGTAAGAGGGAGCTCTTGTTCACATTTTCTGGCCTGGAGATCCTAGAGCCGAAGGCAGTTGAATAAGAGGAAGAAGTAGATGGCTCGTTAGGTTAATTTGATAGTGATTTTGTACTTAGTAAAGTATGAATAAAATGCAAAGACAAATTTATTTTCTAATACAAAATCTTAATTTTCAATTATTATCCTTATCACAACCCAAATTAGGCCCCACAATCCATTTCGCATAGGGCACCGCAACCTATAGGACCGGCCCTGCATGTTTAGGACCCCTAAGCGCAAGAAAACATTAAGAAACAGGAGCAGACACAAAATAGAGCAAACGAATATTCAAATTGGACTAGAGTCACACCTTTAGTAAAATCACTACATTGAAAACGTTTTTAGAAAAGTCAAGTAGCAATTAGACATAAAACAGTGAACCATATTTTACATACACAAACATAATCTAAACAATTACTTAAACAGACACAAAGATAAGGGCACATTCTTTGTTCCATATGGTAGGACAAATTTGTACAAATGCTCCTTCTTCCCTAGTGATATTAGAGAATGGAATAGTTTGCCTGGGCTAGCCAGGAAACCAGTGACATGGCAGAATTCAAGTCATAGGTTAATATGCATGACATAATGCATGACGCGTAGGACGTAATCATCTTTTTTTTTCTAAGCTACGTCTGCATTATATAAGATATAAAGAATGTTAGCTCTAGACCTAGATATAATACGAAATACGATTTAACTACTCAGAATGGTCACAGTCGAATCTCTGAACGCATTATTATGTAGTTATCAAAGTCTCAACACCAGCTCACTAATAAGAACATACACAAACTAAAACCAAAGTGTCTGTGACGTCGACAAATCTCGTGTTCAAGTCCGTCGACTATGGTACATCTATATAATAGCTCAGTGTCTAACAATACATGCCACAACATTATGACTACAATGAAAATACATTATTTCTTTTAAACAAAATACATTGACCGGCGAAAGGTTGTCTAGAGTTGACGTTTGTCAGGACGTCTAAATATGTTTGGCAGGACGTAAGGGCCAATCCCCCCCCTTGAGTTCGAGAAACGCTGCATTTAAAATGTATGAGTGTTTTGAGGTTAAAATATCAAAAATAGTAAACGCCCGTAGGACCATAATCTTCTTAAACAGAATTAATAGACACAATTTTCGTCTTTAAAATTTAAAAATTCTGTAATTTATGAAAAGGGGGGGGGGGCGATGTAAAGCTCATCTGTTTCTATGCCTGACTGTTGACGAGGGTATCCAATTGTCAACACAAAGACCTAACGTAATCCAGCACCTTTTGGATTTTAGGGGAAACAGTTTTCATGGGATCTATGGGGCAGATATTGTAAAGGTCATCATTTTCTGTGGCCCGCGGTAAACGAGGATGTCATGTGGCCACTACAACGACAACACGATCTTATAGGACTACTTTTTGTTTATCTTTTAGATTTTAGTAAGTGGATGTCCTAGGCAGCATTTTTGTTAAGATCTATATCTACCTCAGTATTATTTGATCTCAAAGTATGCCATATTTGCAGAGGAAGAAAGTATTTATCTCATACTTATTTTACCAATTCTTAAAATGCATAGCGATATTTTGACCGCGCTATTTTGTTTGGGAACCACTGACTACAAATATTATCTGCCATGAAATAAAACTTTAGTTAAAAATCCATGCCCAACTCACAAATGACAATAAGAAACAGCTTCCTCACACTCTCACACCTTACACACCCCTGCTCCTAACAAAGCAGACGTTCATGAATTTTTTTATTGTTTGAAAACTTGCTTTGTGTAACTCGTCTGTCATGTGTCATGCCATTAGTCATCCTCTCTAATCATATCTCTCTTGTGTAGCTGGTCTGTCAAGCCATGCCATTATTCATCCTCTCTAATCATAGCTCTCTTGTGTAGCTGGTCTGTCAAGCCATGTCATTATTCATCCTCTCTAATCATATCTCTCTTGTGTAGCTGGTCTGTCAAGCCATGTCATTAATCATCCTCTCTAATCATATCTCTCTTGTGTAGCTGGTCTGTCAGGCCATGTCATTAATCATCCTCTCTAATCATATCTCTCTTGTGTAGCTGGTCTGTCAAGCCATGTCATTAATCATCCTCTCTAATCATATTTCTATTGTGTAGCTGGTCTGTCAAGCCATGTCATTATTCATCCTCTCTTATTTTAATCTTGATCATGTGTATATTGAAGTTTTATTTTAATAGACTGCCTTAATAGCACTTGCGCTTTGTGGCAAAGAAAATTAAATGTATACATTTCTAAATTAAATTCTTGTAAAATAAAATACAATTAAAATTACAATTATTAAAGTGTTCAATTAAATTGATTATTTGTTCTTGCAGTAATGCAATTCTTTTTTTTTTTTAGATAAAATTCTGATTGTAGAAAGAGAGAGAGGAAATGGAAAAGAGAGGGAGAGAGAGAGAAAGAGAGGGAAAGAGAGAGTGTGTCAGCTTAAACAATAAACTTATAAGCTTAATAATGCACTAAGGAACACTGAACTCAATAAGCGACGCCAACACTAGACGCTGGATACCAGGCTCTTTAATAACACACTCTCACATAATACAGGCTACACCACAACTTCTTCTTCTTCTTCGTTCTCATTGGTGTGTTGGAGTGTTCATAACCACAAACACATACACATTAACACAATGTCAACGGAGAGAGTGAACGACGGAATAAAAGAGAGATAATGAGATAGATAGAAATAGAGAAAGAAAATAGACAGAGAGATAAAGAAAGAGAGAGAAATACATAGAGGTAGGATTTTTTTGGTTCCTTTATTATTTCTGTGCAAAGGGTGGTAGATGAAAAGGGAGGCTACCAGGATCAATCCATAGAAATGGTTAATTCGTGGATTATTTACCCTGTCGGTTTACCGTGTTTAACTAATCTCCATCGTTTGAAGATCAACATATTTAGGAGAGTCTACTCCCCTTATCTAACAAGGGAAATGTAAAATATCTCAATTTTAGAATAACTTTGTTTCAAATCCCTTCTTACTTTATGAAGCTGATCTTTTAATAGATGTCTAGATGACAAACTGTACAGTAGCTGTTAATAATTTTTGTTTTAATTTGCAAACTAATAAAATTTCTCTGAAATTTTAATAAATGATGTCACGCATTTTTAATTTGTTCTTTTCGTAGAATAAAAAAAAAGACAAAGAAATAGACAGTACGAGGATCGAACCCACGAGGTATAGTATGACACTATAATAACTTAGTTAATCAGCCATACCCACGCCCTACAGCATGACACTTAATAACTTAGTAAACCAGCTATACTCGTGCGCTATAGCATTACACTATAATAACTTAGTTGACCTGCCATACTCACGTGCAACAGCATGACACTATAATAACTTAGTTAAACAGCCTTACAGACGCGCTATAGCATGGCACTATAATAACTTAGTTAACCTGCCATACTACTAAAAGGTAAAATGTAAAGTTACTCTTTCAGACCACGTGGTGTATAGGGCAGTGTTTATTTACTAACGGTTTACGAGAGAGTCACGAGGCATGCACAACGACCGACCATCTTTATTCCCCCCCCCCCCCCACAAAGTAAATGACTAGAGTTGGGTGGACTCTGACTGCAGAACAAGAGAGGAGGATCCTAACACACACACACACACACTCATAACAACACGGCAACCATTAGTTGGTTGCCATCTCCATAGTTGACATGGCTGCCAGGTCGTGCGGTATGCGCACTGGACTGTTGTACAATCGACTCGATGCCATCGGGTTTAAAGCCTGCCCGCTGCCATACCGCGTCGTCCTTTTGGAGGTTTGGACTAGGATGTAGATGTCCTTCAATTCAACTCTAAAGGAACATCCGAAACATTGAAATCATTTTACTAACATTTGTGGACAACAAAAAATTAAATAAGACTAAAAGTCCTCCTATCCACCATAAGATTAAACGTCCTCCTATCCACCATGAGACTAAACGTCCTAGTATCCACCATTAGACTAAACGTCCTCCTATCCACCATTAGACTAAACGTCCTCCTATCCACCATTAGTCTAAACGTCCTCCTATCCACCATAAGACTAAACGTCCTCCTATCCACCATAAGACTAAACGTCCTCCTATCCACCATAAGACTAAAAGTCCTCCTATCCACCATTAGACTAAACGTCCTCCTATCCACCATTAGACTAAACGTCCTCCTATCCACCATAAGACAAAACGTCCTCCTGTCCCCTATGAGACTAAACGTCCTCCTATCCACCATAAGACTAAACGTCTTCCTATCCACCATGAGACTAAACGCCCTCCTATCCACGATCAGACTAAACGTCCTCCTATCCACTATGAGACTAAACGTCCTCCTATCCACCATAAGACTAAAAGTCCTCCTATCCACCATTAGACTAAACGTCCTCCTATCCACCATTAGACTAAACGTCCTCCTATCCACCTTAAGACTAAACGTCCTCCTGTCCCCAATGAGACTAAACGTCCTCCTATCCACCATAAGACTAAACGTCCTCCTATCCACCATGAGACTAAACGCCCTCCTATCCACGATCAGACTAAACGTCCTCCTATCCACTATGAGACTAAACGTCCTCCTATCCACCATTAGACTAAACGTCCTTCTATCCACCATTAGACTAAACGTCCTCCTATCCACCATAAGACTAAACGTCCTCCTATCCACCATAAGACTAAACGTCCTCCAATCCACCATAAGACTAAACGTCCTCCTATCCACCATAAGACTAAACGTCCACCTATCCACCATAAGACTAAACGTCCTCCAATCCACCATAAGACTAAACGTCCTCCTTTCCACGATAAGACTAAACGTCCTCCTATCCACAAAGACTCATGTTTGAAACTGCTCTCTTGGGCAACAGCGACTTAAACTATAAATAAGACTAAACGTCCTCCTTTCCACGATAAGACTAAACGTCCTCCTATCCACAAAGACTCATGTTTGAAACTGCTCTCTTGGGCAACAGCGACTTAAACTATAAATAAAATTAAAACCTCACCACCCAGCTCAGTTAGATTGCAAGATTTAAAAAAATATGCAGTTTGAACAGTGGTGTAGCTAGGGTGGGTAGGAGGGGGGATAATTTGAAAATCCCCCCTGCCCCCACTTGAGGGGGTCCTCTAAAGGAATGTTTTTTTTTACATTAAAAACTAAATATTTCGCAAAATGCAGGGTCCCCAAGAGGTCAAGCCCCCGGGCCCCCAAACAATGAAAAATATCTAGCTACGCCCCTGAGTTAGAAAAGATTCACTATGTTTTAAACCTTCACCTTAGTCTGTTGTGTAGTGTCATGGACTAGGAATAAAAATGTCAAATTTGAACTTGATCCGAGACTGGGCTGCAATGGGAGACAAACGTTTTGTTCAGGGTAAGATACGAGGGTCCCTTGATCAATGGGAGGCAGTCTGGTCCAAACACTAGGGACTGGTCTTGATTTCTGCTTGGTACATACACAGAGGAGTTTAAAACTTGAACCGTTCTGTGATACATGCTTGCATTAGAACCGGGAGTTGGTTGTGAGGTTGATTCTGAATAGTTTAAAAACAAAATTATTTTTTTCACCGACTGTTTTGTGGAAGGGTCGGCCTTAGGGATAAGCAAAGTAGGCAACCTAGGACATTCAATTGATAGGTGCATCGCTAAGGACCCCAAAATAATTTTTTAGGGAATAAATAGCGAGAAATGTGCACAATGCTAGTATTGGAGTAGACTAGATTCTAAATAGATTGCTTACTTTTATTATTACCTGTTTACTATAATTTTTTGTTTTCTATTTCATTGAGACCACTAATTTCACTTCGCCCAGGGCCTCCATGTATCTAAGTGTAGTAGAACTGAGTTGATTTTCTGCGGGCGTCCAGCGTGTCAGAAGGCCATGTCCATTGTGTGTGTTTCATGTCCAGTGTCTGTGTGTGTGTGTATAGTACTGCATCAGTGTTATGTGAGACGTGCTGGTTTACTGTAGTCTAATTTTGTCGAATAAAGCCATGGTATTGGTAGCCTAGTCGTTATCATTTCATTAGAAATAGGCAACTCCTCAATTAGGGCGAGCCTTGGTTCAAATCCTGCCCGCTGCCATCACCCGTCGTCCTGCGGGAGAATTGGACTAGGAAGTAAATTATCTTCAACTCTAAAGGAACATCCGAAACATGTCAAACATTTTACAAACAAAGGTATGACTCTCGCCGATCGATACATTTTGGTGACCTCGTTTCTAGTTCTAACATAGTATTATTATTAAGCAAAGTTCAACCTAGAAACTCCTCACACTGAAACACACAGACTTAAAGAAAGAGTTAAAATAAAGAATTCATAGTATAAGCCAGTAAACACAATTAGGCAACTCATTAGCCAATCCGCTCCTCAACTTTGCCCCATGACATCATTGCCCATCTCCCTCTACCCTATATCGGCCCCGTCCCTTTTCTTTCTCCATTCTCATCTCGTGAGAATGCATTCATCTCTATAGCGCTGTGAACAAACTGAATGAAAAGAAATGAAACAAAGGAAATGTATAAAAACAAAGGCAAGTCTTGTTGTTTTACTTGCATGTGTAAAATAGGTTCATCTCAATTCGTTGAAGAACACCTTTACTTTGAACTATTCTAGAGATTCTATTTATACGACTATTGTACACTATATAATTGTATAACCGAACGACATTCATTGATTTAGTTCGATTACTTAATAAAAACGTTTTTTTTTAAACAATTCTAATACTTTTTTTTTGTTTGAAGGATGTCCACTCCACCCCCTCTCTCTAAATCTTGTAGCTCATGACATGTTAACAATAGAGACACAAAGGTTTCTATTTTCTTTCACAGGTTATATGATCAAAGGTATGTAGTGGGGCTTACTTTGCCCGGATCCGCCCAAACTGTGACTCCCAAAGCCGTTACTGTGGAGAGAGCGTCGAAACAGTGTCGCACGTCTTGTACTAGTGTCCCCAGCTCCGAGAGCTAAGGGGGGCGTGTCTAGGCAGTCACTTGACTAGTGTGGTAGCCATGAGGCACTAAGCCGGACAGCCCAGTTTCTTGCCAGAGCAGTACGGGAGGATTAAGTCATTCCTGCTCTAGTTTTTCATTAGGAGTTTATCTCACGACATGTAGTAAGATTGACTCTAAAGACTCATTCGAAGAAGTTCTAAGTTCTACGCTGATGTGATCTCCTGTGAGATGTTCACTAGATTATAACTAGTAACCATCAGATGCATAGAATAGTAAGGACGACTTCAGTTCTAGTGCTTCAAACAAGATTGTTTTTAAAGTTGTTTATTTTTTATAATTACTCCTTTTGAGGGCGTAATATATGTATATTTACAATTTGTTTTATATTTAATTTTTTAATGAATGTCAAAAAAAGTATTTGTAATGCAACTACTGAGGAGGAGATAATCAACATTAACATACAAAATACAACAGTTCGTTGATTAAAGGAAACCCAATGTGTCATGGCTAACATGTCAATCTCATCAAGCCTATCGGAGTACACCAAAGATCAGTTCAGGCCCAGTACCTATCGCTATGTACACATACCATCCAAGTAGTGTTATACAGCCAACTCACATTTTAAACCATTTCTTTGCTGAGGACTCACCAATGTACGATTCCTCAGTTCCGTCAGAAGTGTCGCATATGGAAACACAAACCATTGAAGCGTGGTCAACTAGACAACAAAACGTTTCATCCTATGGCAGAATGTCTGTGTGGAACAGACGAGGCTTCTCACAACAAAACATGCTAGGACTTAAGCGGGTTGTCATTTGTCTGTTGATATTTGCTAAAGTTATTTCTACATTGTCTGTTCACCTGTTTAGAAACTCAAACGGATAGTACAAGAGAAAAATGGTATACTTTGTAAAATCAATGTAAACTATACAATTAACCTGTTCACGTTTACCAAACTTTATCTTAATGGAAAGATCGGAAGTTAGTTATCAAAACCTGTAGATCGAGTTTTAAAATTCCAAGTTGATACGAGATTGCTTCTGGGAGAAATAACGCGTACCAGACAGACAGAGAGAGTTGACATAATTTTTGTACAAATGAAACGAAGATTCTCGATCCAAAATCTTGCCCAAAGCCACAATTTCCTGCTCCTGTCCAGTCTGTGTCTGTTTCAAGTCACAGTTTTAGATTTCAATACTAAAGAAGTCAAGTAAAGGGGAAAAAAAAACACTACAATGTATCTCCCTACGTTTAAACACAAGGAGTCAATAGGGTGGAACCGTCAAAAACCTTTCAGTCCTAGAAGTGTCTATATTTAGAAAGTCTAGTCCTTCCCCTGTGTTCAACAACAACGGATGAGAGATCTTGTTCTATCATCTCGGAAATTTAAAAAATATGTGGCATTAATAACATAAATAGTGAGAGACTGTATCAGTTATTATACTAATGCTTCACCTTTCTGAATGGATGCAGTCTCACTCTGAAATCTACTTCTCATTTCACTTTCTACATCAACCCTCCCTCTAAGAGTTACAGTTACCCTTCAGAACTGGGCAACGAATCTACTTTCCTCAGGTAGAACTGGGTGGTCATCGACTATCCACGGGTACTTATCATAAGTGAGTGGTAAATCTACTCTCTTTAGATACCTGTACGAACTATGTTGTGAATCTTCTTTCCTTTAATAGTCATCAGAACTAGATGGTGAATCTAATTTTCTTTGGTGGTCATTATTAATGTGTGGTGAATTTCTATCCCCAAGTAGACGCAAGAAAAGGGTGGTGAATTTCTTGACTTTGGTATTTATAAGATTGATTTTATGAAACTTCTTTACTTTTGTACTCATAAGATCTGGGTGGTGAATCTACTTTACTTTGAATGGCTGCCTAGTCGTGCATTTTATGCGCTGGCCTTTTGTCCCGGGTTTAAAACCTGTCCGTTCCCACCCCCTTCGTCCTGCGGGAGGTTTGGACATCCGTAATATATAAAACATTTTACAAACTAATCAAATCTGGGTGTTGAATCCACTTTACTTTGGTAGACATCAGATCAAGATGGTGAATTTACTTTACTTTGGCACTTATGAGATCAAGGTGGTGAATTAACTTTACTTTGGTGGTCATTAGACCTGAGTCGTGAATTTTCTTTCCTCATATGGTCATTAGAACTAATTGTTGCCTCTTATTCCCTCTAGGAACATGTTGGTGAATCAAATGACCTCTGGTAGTCATTAGAGTAGTGGGAGCAAGAAGAAAGATTCGTCCAAAGCAAAGCTGGACAGACAATGGGAAATTTAGGCATGGACCGACCTCTCTCTTGATATACTCATGGACAGCTGGAATCAGGTTACTCGACGGAAAGTCAAGGATATAGATGAGACATTCGAGAGCTATTGAAGCTGAGCTGTGAATCTAAAGTCATTTCCTACTGGAGGCTTTTGACCAAATGTACGGCACTCTTTCTTTAACACGTACATTCGTAGTGCCAATAGTTAAAGGAAGGTAATACAACAAAAGGAAAAGAAAAAGGAAAACTGTATCTATAAGAAGGGCTGATATATATGTATTCATTTCTAGAGTAAACTCCACGTATTTATTTCTCTTTTGAAATTCAACGTTTAGTTCTAAGGGAACTTATTAACAGATGTAAAAATATGGTCAGCAGAAATGACCTTTTCACCACTCCTAAGGAAAATAAGTTGCCCTCCCAAACTACTAAAGTTCATTGAGTGCTTTCATGAGGAAACTAAATGTACTGGCAATTTCAGCGGAGCCCAATCAGCAACTTTTGAGGTTAGCAGTGGTGTCTAGCTGGGATGTGTGCTTGCACCAACTCTGTTTGGCATACACACACACACATAAATATATATATATATATATATATATATATATATATATATATATATATATATATATATATATATATATATATATATATATATATATATATATATATATATATATATATATATATATATATATATATATATATATATATATATATATATATATATATATATATATATATATATATATATATATATATATATATATATATATATATATATATATATATATATATATAAACTAGACTTGTCGTATCTAGTAACTAGACTTTTCATACCTAGGAACTAGACTTTTCATACCTAGGAACTAGACTTATCGTACATAGAAACTAGACATGTCGTATCTAGTAAATAGACTTTTCATATCAAGGAACTAGACTTTTCATACCTAGAAACAAGACTTCTCTTACCTAGAAACTAGACTTGTCGTACCTAGTTACTAGACTTTTCATACCTAGAAACAAGACTTCTCGTACCTAGAAACTAGACTTGTCGTACCTAGTAACTAGACTTTTCATACCTAGGAACTAGACTTTTCATACCTAGAAACTAGACTTGTCATATCTAGGAACTTTAATAGCTAAGTGTCTAACAATACATACCAAGACTTATGACTACTTCTTTTAAAAAATACATTGACCGGCCTAAGGTTGTCAGGACCTCGCCACTTGGCAAGACGTCTCAATATGTTTGGCAGGACTTTGGAGCTAACCCCCACCTTTTTTTTGTTCTAAGTTTGATAAAAGCTGCACATTTAAACTGTATTACTGATTTGGGATTGGAAAATACAAATAAATAACGCCCGTACGACACAAATCTTTTACAACAGAATTAATTTAGGTCTTTTAAATTTAAACTTCCGTAATTTATGATGGGAGATGTGGCGATGATATAGGCCTAAAAGCTAATCTGTTTCGATGCCTGACTGTTCACGAGGGTAAACTATTGTCAACACAATGACCAAACTACTTGTATTCCCCGACGTATACCAGCTACCTTTTAGATTTGGGTGGACTCAGAGTAAAGTTCCCATTTCAGACCATGTGAACTTTGGGGCAGAGGATGTAAAGGTCATCTGTTTCTGCGGCCAACGGTTAACAATGATGTCACAATACCAGCAAACGACAAAACGCCTTTACTTTTCCCCAACTAATGTCAGGATTCAGGCGTCCTAAAAATTTATAAGTTAATAACCGCAGACTAAAAACCATTGCTTTAGAAGCCAAGCGCTTTATCACTTAACCACATCAACTTCTATAGAAATCATAATAACAGTTCGGTGCTTATTAAAAAAGACTAAATCTAAGACTGCTTTTTTGATCCTTACGGAAATGTGTTGCAATGCAAAAACTCTTTTCTCATATGTCAGGATGTCTTCTGAGATGAACTCGAATAAGGGAAGTAATCTAGTACCAATTCTGCATCAACTTGATAGTGTAATTGTCTTCTCTTGTATTACTTGTTAAACTGTCTGCTCTTAAGGGTGAACTTTTTTTTTTTACATTGTGGCTCTCTATACTTATGTATTTCAAAGTAATGTTTTCATTTACTTTAATAATAGGGAAAAAAAGATGATCTAGTTTTTTGGAGGACTTCCGGTCTAAATATACAAAAAAATGTTTCTAAAAAGAAAGTAAAATAGAGTATTAACTAGTTACGCAGAACAAGGTAATAAATGTTTTGATAATCTACATAAATATGTATTCATAATTTCTTGTTAGTCTGACATGACTGGGTTAGATCGTTCCAAAGATAAGGACCCAACGGAAAGACTATGGAGTCTCACTATAGGGACCAAAGGTGTTCGGCCAGGAGTGTCCCTTGAGATTAGAAAAAGAAATTTCCCAATTTGCATAAAAAATACTTTTCCTTTTATTTATTATATTTTTTTAGGAGCAGGGCAGGTATTATTTACTTTATTGGTCATTGCTAGTAAGTAAGACCTTCAAACTGTGACTAGACGAAAACTGAGCTGGTTTGATCCTATTGTAAGACATGACTCACTGTCAACAGTCTTTCTTCCAAGTAAAGGGGAATAAGCCTTTTGTTGAGTTGCCTACCTTAGAGCTACAACAGTATAATAGTCAACCAAAATAGAAATGACATCCCTTGTTCAGACCTAGAGATCTATAAGTTATGTGATGATGTAAAGGTCATGTAATGAGGTAAAGGTCAAGTAATGGTGTAAAGCTCATGTATTACGATGTAAAGGTCATGTAATGATGTAACGGTCTTGTAATGACCTAAAGGTCATGTAATATGATGTAAAGGTCTTGTAATGATGTAAATGACTTGCAATAATGTAAAAGTCATGTAAATTGATGTAAAGCTCATGTAATGGTGCAGAGGTCGTGCAATGAGAGGTCATGTAATAATGTTAAGGTCAAATAATGATGTTAAGGTAATCTGTTTCAATGGCCGACGGTTGGCATACTGTACTGTAACTTGCCAAGCACACCGCCATCCAAAATAGTGCAGAAGTTGCACTTGGCCAGAAACTAGACAGAAAAGAATGTTGACATCATGAGAGAGAGAACGATTTCCGCCCATATCTAGAACCGAGATGAAGATGCTGTGCTCAAGGCAGATGTCCTATGTGTTTGTCTCCATATCAATATAAATCAAAGACTTAAGTCTCTTTAATTAACATGCACAAATAGATAAAGACACGGATACGTGGAATCTTTGAAATAGATGAGACAAGATACGATAAGACGCGTAGGACGTAATCATCTTCTTTTTTTTTTAAGTAACGCCAGTATTATATAAGATAAGATAATAAATTGTGTACATTTGAAGCTTAAGGCCCCCCATTTGTAAACTGAGCAATTTGTCACCCGAAGACGAGAGACAGAAACAGTTGAAGTTTGAAGGTGAGTGTAGTTTGAAGGTGAGTGTAGTTTGAAGGTGAGTGTAGTTTGAAGGTGAGTGTAGTTTTAAGGTGAGTTGTAGTTTGAAGGTGAGTGTAGTTTTAAGGTGAGTTGTAGTTTGAAGGTAATTGTAGTTTGAAGATGAGTTGTAGTTTGAAGGTGAGCGTAGTTTGAAGGTGAGTGTAGTTTGAAGGTGAGTTGTAGTTTGAAGGTGAGTGTTTTTTGAAGGTGAGTGTAGTTTGAAGGTGAGTGTAGTTTAAGGTAGTTTGAAGGTGAGTGTAGTTTGAAGGTGAGTGTAGTTTAAAGGTGAGTTGTATTGTATCTATTTACTTGTTTCTACATTCACTACATTGAAATTGAAAGCTGTGTTTAATACTAGGACTGGATCCTCTAGCACCAAATGTAAAGACACTTTAATCTGCAGAATAGGGCTCTACAATCATACAATAGGGCTCCTCTACTGTCTCAAAAAAGGACTCTACATTTTGACTTTACAGTCACAGAATAGGGCTCTACAGTCCAAATGTAAAGACACCTTCATCTGCTGAATAGGGCTCAACAATCACACAAAAGGGCTCTACAGTCACACAATGGGGCTCTACAGTCACAGAAAAGGACTCTACCGTCACAGAATAGGGTTCTGCAATCACGGGATAGGGTTTTGCATTCTAAGACTAGGGCTCATTGAAATGTGTTGCACAAGAATTATAGTAATTCTACAATTGAAGCAAATACTAAACATGTTTAGAACGAGAGCTGTAGCGATATTATTGTTGTAACTCTAAGGTAGGCAGTCAACGAACAGATAGGAGTCAATAATCAATAATGTATTTATTTTATAAGCTATCAACAAATAGTGTGAGTGAGACTTCCACTATAAAGTCACAGGTAGTAACGTCTTCATTCCTAATTAATACCAGACCACAGAACAGACCACCGACACACTCTACAGTGTCGATCCAGGTCTCCCAAACTGTTGCCTAGTATCAAACAGGACAGCACTCAGCGCCAGACTGTTCAGACTCCCATGACTTCTTCAGCCAGATCTACAACAGTTCTTCTTCCTGTCTAAACATGTCTTCCACTACTTGTGTTGAACGGCGCTCTGATGCGCACCATCGTTGTGTCTCGGGAGCGGAGTTACAACAGTATGTGATGTTCTATGAACCACGATCTGCTGGAAGCCGGTGTGGACAGTCAAGAAACACTAAATACCATTCGATAGCTGCGCTGGGTCGGACACATATCCCCATTGGGAGACGACCGCTTGCTAAAATGATCCTCTGGCGAGCTTTAAGGAAGACAGCGCAACCGGTTTGCATAATCTTGTGAAACACTGCACTTAATCTTCGGAACTGAACACATTGTCATAAATACCACATTCATAGTTTTTCTATACCGAGTCTCCTTTTTAATTGAGCTAAAAGCAATAAAGAAAGAAAAAACTACGGGAGACAACTCAATAATTGAAGACTTTAAATATTTTGGCCTGTTAGCGATATAAAACATCTTGACTAATAAAATTATCTGCTAGTTTCTAGGCTGTAGATCATTTCCTTCTTGAATGCTGACTTTATCACTATCACTTTCTCTGTCTGTTTCATCTCATTCTTTTACTCTTCTCTGGGAGGCCTGTTAAACCGTTTGGGCATCGTCGACAGTCTTTCTCCAATCCATTTACTTTTGCCTTGAACAGAATCCATTTCAGCGATTTCTTGGTACTCTTGTCTGAAGGAAGGTCTTTGAGATGCCTGTTAAACCATTGGGGCGCCATGCATGATCCGTCGTCCGTCCAATCCATTTCGTTTCTTTGCCTTGAAGAGAATCCATTTTAACGTCTTTCCCGTAATTCTTGAATGTTGACATTGTCCTTGCTTGCTCCTTCCGCTTCTTCCGTTTCCTGGTCAAGTCTTCTCTGTAGAAAGGTCTTTGAGATCCCTGTGGACTTCAATAAGAGGGTTAAGATACCTAAGTTCTACTTACTAGTATCGTATTCACCTACCTTTTTGAGCTTAGACTCCACATCTGGTCTGGCACCTTAAATCTTCATTAACTACTAGATCTACTTAGTAGACTAACATTTACAATTTAAAATCCCTGTTCTAATGACTAATATCTACTTACACTAATATCTATTTACACTAAACGTTTAATATCCCAATGTTTAAGATATAACTAAGTTTCACTTACTACTACAGTATTCACCTACCTTTATAGAGCATAGAATCCACATCTGGTCTGGCTTCTTAAGTCTTCATTAACTTCTAGATCTACTTAGTAGACTAACATTTACAATCTAAAATCCCTGTTCTAATAACTAATATCTACTTACACTAATATATACTTACTAAACATTTCACCTCCCAATGGTCATGTTATGTTTTGCACCGTCTTGGCTTGTTTTACGTTTCTGTGTAATGCGGCTAATTTTGAATGTGCGCAAGAGAGGCATGGTGTCGTTGTAAGTGTCGGGTCCCTAGTGAGTTTATCATGGGGTGTTGAGACGGAGGCGTAGAACAATGGTGTGCGATGAATGTGAGACTCTGAAATACTTGTAGTGCGTGTTCATATGGGTCTGACAGTGCTTCGTCTAGAATATAGGTATTTTGGGAGAAATCTTTTTAAATATTTTTTCAAAGAAATAGTCAATAAGCTTATTTACTTTAAAAAAAAATATTTGAAATGTTTAAATTAAAGTTTTATATTAAGAAGTTTATATATATATATATATATATAAAGAATAGTAGAACACTATTAAAAAAACATAACATATTAATTATAAAAACTATAAAGAATTATTTGGAAACATGTGCCTGTGCATAAAGGAGATTAGTTTTCAGAACCTGCCCCCCAACAAAACAATTGTTTACAATCCTTGAAGGAACACACGCGCGAACGTCTAAGCACTAGCTTTGGTAGCTGACTTTTTGGCCTAGAGATTAAGCAGCCGACAGTTCTAAAAATACCAAAACAAGATGCAAACAATGTTCACCTATAGTTAAGTACGCAAAAGTTTTAGCTACCAGACTGACTCATTAGTCATTCTATTACCTACTGTATTCTACCGTAGAGCTAAAACAACTTTGATATTGTCATGAATGAAACAGCAGTTGTTTATTTACCCCAAAAAAATTATTTTTGTCCGCAGCTTCGGCCGAATACGTTTTTAATAAATCGACCTATCAATGTTGGATAAAACCAGCGCTAGATCTATTTATAACCACTCACAATATTTTGTATAGCGAAACTTTCCTTCGTCTCAGCTTTTTAATTTTTTTTTTTCTAAATTTCCTCTTCCGGTAAA
Organism: Biomphalaria sudanica; assembly: GCA_036873155.1. Classification (NCBI taxonomy): domain Eukaryota; kingdom Metazoa; phylum Mollusca; class Gastropoda; family Planorbidae; genus Biomphalaria; species Biomphalaria sudanica. Next base: position 71,338 of record JAZGLO010000647.1, on the reverse strand, counting down.
AAAAAAAATATCTTAAAAAAACTTAATCTAAAATGTATTCTTTTTTTTAAATTTGTATATCTGCAAAACAAGTCTCGTCCTAGTTACAAGATCAACAAAGAGTGCAGTATTTTACGTTGCAATATTTCACGCAGTCCCAGATGCGACCTACATATTTTGCCACAATCAGCCCAGACATAACCATTGTCCGCCGTTGGTCTAGTTATGTTATCTGTTTGCCGGCTACGTCTGTTCTCGGCAGTAAATATTCTTTTGGCGTAGGTGCTCACTATAGCAAAGAAAAGATTTTATTAACTAGCGATTTGAGATTGGAAATTCACAAACATGCAACAATCACAATGTAGTGTTTCTATTAAAACTTTTCAATATTTCCCTGTGTTTCCCCCTAATTGCAGTATAGCATGAGGATGGAAAAATAAATCTATGTATATAAAAACCTCGCCCTGCAGTGGTTCTTATAAATGTAGCGCTCCACATGGATGGACTATTGACTAGAGACATTTTGAATTGCCGATAGTTCTAGCCACAGAACAGAAAGTTAGAATCAAGGCTGGCTGTGGCTTGTTTGTATGTTTCATCTGCAATTGAACCTGTCTATCATCGATGTGTCTTTCTACATCGAGTTTTTTTGCTATGGATTTATTTCTATACAAATGTCTTACCTTTTCGTTCACCTGTCCCTTTGTCTTTTAAATCGTTGAGGCATCACACACGATCCGTCGACGAGTTTTCTCCATTCAGGAAAAGAGACTATACTTGAGAGGTATTTTCTATCAACAATGCTGTTCTCCCGTCGCTTCTTTCGTATTACAATACCTCTATTCAACTCGTACCTTCTGGCTGGGTGGGAAAACCTGTACACCGATCTCGAAAACGGCTCTACCGATGTTCCTTGAAATTCGCCAGTAATGTATATCATTGGGAAAAAAATATTAGTAGCTGGTTGGCTACCTTGGGAAAACTATATTGTTATAATTTTTCAAAGTATAAAAAGAAATATTTTCCTCGAATGACCCTGGAGAAGACAGTTGGAGACAATAACAAAGGCCGCGGGACACACATTTGAGCCCATAGAAAAGCCCTTAAGGAAGATAGGCACAGGGGACGAAAAGAAAACTTAAATAGACCGCAGACGACAACAGCTTTTTCTGCACGAGTAGCGGGAAAATATGTAGGTCGCAACTGGGTTTGTGTAGAGATTTTGTGCTCTAGTAGCCAGAAAACACTTCAACATAAGCCTGTGTAACCTTCCATTGATATTACTAGGAGAACAAAGTAGTATAGATCCTACGTCCCTGCTCCCTTTAGTGAAGCTTAGAGTTGATGGAAGGCAAACCGACTGCTGCATGTAGACCAGTGGTTCCCATACTTTTTTGTCTCGTAGACCCCTTACCATTTTTGCTGGTTTTCTGTAGACCCCTGCCTAACTTAAATTGCCTTTTTGCTAATTCATCACCTCTTTTTTAAACTAATTTTTAACTGTGGTGAGTAGACAAATACATTAGAAAGTAATATTAATTTAATTATGTTGTGTTAAACCAATATTTAATCAATAAAAATGTTTTGAAGTTAAACAGGTCTAAACAATTTCTGCCAGACAACAGGATGTAGAAATATAATATTTCAATGACAATTGATGTGTACTAGATTTGTGTCATTAGAGAAAAGAACGGGTTGCCTTTATCAGACAGGAAAACATTTGATATTATTAAAGTCTTGTATTGACATGTGTGACTATTAAAAGATGAATTTGTGAAGGAAGTAATTATTTTTAAAAGACGTCTGTAGCTTATAAGATAATGGTCTGAATAGTTGCTTTGAGATTTCAGCCAAAAGAGTACTAGGCCCATATATTTATCTTCAAATTATTAATAGTGTTGGCACAGTGATTTGTAATTGTATTGTGGTTTATGTAATCCCTTCTCTATATCTTGATACTTCTTCTGCAATACTTTACGGTTACGCCTAAAAAAGTACATCTTTGTAGTATATTGCTGATATAAATGATTATCATACTTTTAGTTAGCAATTTTGACTTATCTTGGTCAAGAAAATGGCATGTGATATATTAAATTACCTGTCTGTCAGATTTTATTGTGAATAGCTGCCTGGACCGTTGGTAAATGTTGGCGGATCTTCAACAAATAGATACACTGCATTAGCTTAATGCTTATAATAAATACAATAATAAGCATGACTATGTGGCGCATATTAGAAATTATTCCCTTCTGGACCTTGCATCTATAGGGCAGTTTCTGTGTCCCACGGTTAACGAGGGTGTCATGTGGCCAGCAAAAAAAAGAGATATGCTTAGAGAGGATGAATAATGACATGACATGACAGACGAGCTACACAAAAGAGATATGATTAGAGAGGATTAATTCTCATGGCATGACAGACGAGATACTCAAAAGGAGATATAATTAGAGAGGATTAATTAACATTGTATCACAGACGAGATACACTAAAGAGATAAGATTAGAGAGGATTAATTGACATGGCATGACAGACGAGCTACACAAAAGAGATATAATTAGAGAGGATTAATTGACATGGCATGACAGACGAGCTACACAAAAGAGATATGATTAGAGAGGATTAATTGACATTGCATGACAGACGAGCTACACTAAAGAGATAAGATTAGAGAGGATTAATTGACATGGCATGACAGACGAGCTACACAAAAGAGATATAATTAGAGAGGATTAATTGACATTGCATGACAGACGAGCTACACTAAAGAGATAAGATTAGAGAGGATTAATTGACATGGCATGACAGACGAGCTACACAAAAGCAAGTTTTCAAACAAAAAAAATAATTCATAAACGTCTGCATTGTTAGGAGCTGTAGTGTGTTAGATGTGAGAGTGTGAGGAAGCTGGTTCTTATTGTCATTTGTAGTCAGTAGTTCCCAAACAAAATAGCGCGGACAAAAAAAGCGCTATACTTTTTAAACATTGGTAAAATGAGAATGAGATAAGTACTCTCTTCCTCTGCAAATATGGCTTACTTTTAGATCAAATAATATTGAAGTAGATATAGATCGTTACAAAAATTCTGTCCAGTACCTTCACTTACTAAAATCCGGTACTTTTATGCACAGTACTTGCTTATTTTCATTATTTAGATGTTTGTCCTTGAGACGAATTACATAGCATGAGTTTCAAAATTTTCATCACTAAAAATGTTTGTCCTCCCAGACAGGTGCTATTAATTATTGTGATCATCATTAAAGTTTGTTATCGGAGATTTAGAAACGTTTCTGCAAGGAACAAAGATTACAAATCAAATGTCTGCAACACTTACAATGTGTTAAGCAGGAGTGTCTGGCTCTGTAAGTTGTAGCTTTGTCTGGGAACTTGACACATTGGCTGTTGATGGTTTTTTGAAACCTTGAACTTTGTTCTAAACAGGATCATCATCCCATGGTCCAGACTGAACAGCTTGCCACATAGATTTTGTTGGGGAATATTTTATTGAAGCCACAGAGACTTGGTGTCGATTTGACTCCACACTATTTCTAATAACTTTTGCTGTCAACCATATTTGTGGCACCATTAGTAGTCACTGCCAGTAATTTCTCCCAAGCAAGATGGTTAAAATTTCTTAGACAAAACTTCGCTAGTGAATGTCTAATGCATGCTCTTTATTGCTGCCAACTTCTCTGATTATAAAACTGCTGTTTGTACCGAAAACAATTACCAAGATTTAGAGAGGCATCAGATATTTCGGTAAACTCGTCAGCGGCAATAGAAAACATTTCAAAATCCGTTTGTCTGTTAGTTTTGAATGGAGATATCTTTCCCTAGCTTTTTAATTATTATGAGATAGGCTGATGAATTCAAAAGCTTTCTTCTTTTCAGGACTGATTTCTGATATCCTTGCTAGCAAGCACTATTTTTATGCATTAGCTGTCGAAATATGGCTTTATGTCTCTAGTTACAATGTGTACAGCTCTTACAGCCGACTTATTTTATTGTTAGTTTTTGGTAAACATTGTCATCAGTCCTTCAGTCTAGGTGTAATATAATAGTTGCGTCTCAAACCAAGAATGCCGCCTTATCTATTTATGTGTTTGGTTTAATAAAGGTGTTTAATGTTATAATGTTTATAAAGAGCCACTCTTTCTTTATATAAAATATATGATGGTTTAGTATCAATAATACTTTTTTTTGTGAACACAGAATTTTCTAAACTTTGCGTTTACTTGTCGGCGGACCTGAATGGAATAACGTCACGGGTCGGATGTTGCCCGCGGGCCGTAGATTTGCATAACTTTTTTTTTTTTTTCTTAATCGAGAATTTCCTCAACCTTAGTTCTGAATACACAATTACGTGGATGGGAGTGTCTCCTAAAATAGCGCTCCACAGTCACGATACGAAGTTTTCTAGGAAACGAACCACATCCGTGAAGACTGTAGGAAGCCAACAACAATGACGTGTAAGTTCAAATAGTTGAGGAAGATGTTGAGGCTGTAGGGATGTGAATAAGTTCTAAATAAAGTAAGTACAAGGATTATTTCTGTTATTATTTTGTGTACCTATATTCCAATGTTTCATTATGTAAACGATTTATAAAGAAAGATGTACTTAATGTAGATATCCAAGACTTCATCTAGATCCAATCAATTTAGTTTTTTGTTTTTGTACAAATGATTAATGCAACTAAGTGTTCTATTTTTTTACAAGGCTAGGATTGGTGTTTGATTATAATTAAGAAGAAAATGACTCCTGCTCTGCTCTGTTCTAATGAGAAAACTTAGAATGTATTAGTATTATGATACACGGCTTAATTCTTAGACACAGCTTTAGAAATATGAGACACTTTTTTAGATTTCTTACTCGCATCTTTTGAATTATGAGTCACGGCTTTAGAATGTCTTTGGCACAGCTATTGAAAATCTTAGATACAGCCTTAGAAGTTTTCGACACAGTTTGGAATGTCCTGAACACAGTTTTAGAATGTCTTAACTATAGAATATCTTAAACACAGCTTTTAAAATGTCTTATACACAGGTAAAGAAAATATTAGACAGAGCTTTAGAATCACTGAATGCAAACAATAGAAACACAAAATCAGAACCGCATCTTATTGTTTTCAAAAAGAGGCGCACATAAGGACAACAGAAACACTGTATCGGCACTGAACAAATCTAGGCGGTCAAGCACTTTTCAAACTGTAAGAAATCATAAAGACATTAAGTAAGAGAAACACAAATATAAAGTTGCATTTATTATTTCAATGCTGCCAAAAATGTATACAAGTGGCTCCTTTTGTTCTTGAACATAAGACTGTCGCCAGACGAATTGGATTCTATTGAAACAAAAATGCAGAATCTCACAGATATATATATATATATATATATATATATATATATATATATATATATATATATATATATATATATATATATATATATATATATATATATATATATATATATAGATAGATAGATAGATAGATAGATAGATAGATAGATAGATAGATAGATAGATAGATAGATAGATAGATAGAAAGAAATATAGGCATTTAATAATATTAATAAGACTTGTCTTCGAGTCCAAAGATTAATGAGGATTGCAGTGGCTACGCAGCACCAGCTGTGACCTACATATTTTGCCACTCCTAGCAAGCATATTCATTGTCCACCGGTGGTCGATTAAGTTTTGTTTTTGTCGTCTTAGTCTGTCCTGGGCAGCAGATTTTCTTTTGGTCTCAAATGTGAATGCTGCGGCCTTTGTGAATGACCTTAAGTTATCCCGATCTGAGGCCGCCACCAGGTGCATGAAATAAATAGTAAAGTATTGGTCTGACCGGAGGGTGAGGAAGGTTATTGCTGCCTCTCCCCAACCAAATATGCCAGTGATTACGACTGTACGGTGCGGAGAATCCAATGTGAATGTATCCAACACGCTATTTACATCCTATAAAAATGTGAGTAAGAGTCTCTTGTAGAAGAAGTATTAGCAGAACGGTTCTATCTATAAGACAGATCAAGAAACACAACAATATAGGTCTCATTAGATGTCAGAGAAAATGTTTGTTAGTTCAAAATATAGTTCCCAGAATTTTTTTTTTTTATTTTGCAAGATCTGTTGGAGGCCCCATTTGGATTTGCGTCTTGGTGTTGCGCTCAGGGCATGATGCCTCCTTTTCGTTCTTGTATTAAACTTTGTCATTGCAAATTAATTTTTTTTTTGAGTTGAACGATGTTTCATTGCTACCATTTATGAAATTAAATACTATACTCTTAAGCGATAATTATTATTATATATATATATATATATATTTATATATATATATATATATATATATATATATATATATATATATATATATATATATATATATATATATATATATATAATATTATATGTACACCTCTTTCATTAGGCTCCAACTAGAACATTAGAAGTTTGCAACTACGCCCCTGCTTGCCATCCAGCTGGAGATCTAGGATATGACTTCAAGTTGTCAGCTGGTAAACACACCAACAAAATAATTCACTATGAACATTTTTGGATCTTCGCTCTTTGTAATAAACATAAGCAAACATATATCATTTCGTTGTTTGGTATATGAACATAAGTTAACATGAAAATACCTGTGTAAACATGAGATACATAAGACAGGTACATCTATATCAACATACATAGAAGCATTGATTCATATAAAATTCATATGATGAAGACAAAGTTTGGTATGACATAAATCCTATTAGATTAAGATTGAGAATGTCAACGTTTTAATGAAACTGTTTACTGAGTAGTCGTAAGGAAGAAAGGAGTAGTCTTCTCCTGGTTAGTCACGTCAGAAACTGTAGTAGGATTACACATCTTCAAAGCGTAGAATAGTTTCCCTTTTATGACAGTAGCAAATCGGTTATTTGTTCAATTAGTTGTATGGCAATAAGGTTCTACTTCAGGGAAATGATTATATTGTCGTTGAGCAATCAGACCAGCTTAACTACCATGCTTTTCATTTGCCTTCCAACAGCGTTGTGCTAACTTTTACTTCAGAGGAGACTTTAAAATGTTTTACATGTTTCAGATGTTCCTCCAGATTTGTAAATAATTACATCTTTCAATGGCGTAGCTAGTGATTTGGGGGCACGGTGGCTTGATCTCTTTAGGGGCCCCCGCATGTTGACACTCACATCATGAAATGAGATAATAGCGTAATACTTAAACTTATTTGGGGACCTGAACAGATTTTTAATTTGATCCCTTCCACCCACCTTTAACTACGCCACTGACATCTTTTGAATCCGGGACTATCAAGACCGTCCAACGACAGTCTAGAAGTCCAGAGTGCATACCACACGACGAGGCAGCCTACAATACTTCAAAATATGAATATAATTAAAGTAAAGTTTAATCTTGTGATCTACGGGCAGATAAATTAAAGGTCATCTGTTATATAAGCCCAAGGTTAACGAGGGTTTTATTTTGGCCAGCATAATAACCAACTCCCTTTACTTTTCTTAAACTTATGTCAGGTAGGCCTTGTCGCGTAGTTATCTTTACTCTGTTTTTTTTTATTTCCTCTACTCGTAGTACTTGTATGGGGCGAGAGTGTCTTGTATGTTTGATTAGAATTGTTGTTGCTATGTCCGGTGACATCTATTGGTCATATAAGAAACCTGGCAGATGTTGCGAAAGCAGTTGAATATTTAGACAAGTTGTCCCACATCGTATAAGTGCGCGGGGGTAACGATTGGAGGATTTTGATTCTCTGTTATATATATATATTATTATATATATTGTCATACTCTTCACTACTGGCCGAAGAACCAAAACAAATAGTTCCTAAACCTGCCAGGCCTCTACCCATTAGAAATGAGTGGAATCTAAAGACCCCGAAAGTAAAAATCCCAGTTTTCACAAGGATTCAAAACGGTACCCCCTGTTCGGAAGCCAAGCGCTTTACAACTCATCCAACGCGCCTCTGAAAATACGAAAAAAAAACAAATTTTATTACATTAAACATGATAACAAAAGTATTACAAATGTATTACAAATTTAATACAAATGCATTACAAATGTATTACAAATTAAATACAAATGTATTACAAATGTATTACAAATGCTTTACAAATGTATTACAAATGTATTACAAATGTATTACAAATGTATTACAAATGTATTACAAATGAATTATAAATGTATTACAAATGCTTAGCTTACAAAACGATGAGAAAGAGTGTTTGCACCAGTTTCTCTGGACGTCGTCTTCTGTTTCACCAAAAGCCAAAGAGAAGTTTGCACCAGTTCTCCGGACGTCGTCTTCTGTTTCACCAAAAGTCAAAGAGAAGTTTGCACCAGTTCTCCGGACGTCATCTTCTGTTTCACCAAAAGTCAAAGAGAAGTTTGCACCAGTTTCTCCGGACGTCGTCTTCTGTTTCACCAAAAGTCAAAGAGAAGTTTGCACCAGTTCTCCGGACGTCGTCTGCTGTTTCACCAAAAGTCAAAGAGAAGTTTGCACCAGTTCTCCGGACGTCGTCTGCTGTTTCACCAAAAGTCAAAGAGAAGTTTGCACCAGTTCTCCGGACGTCGTCTTCTGTTTCACCAAAAGTCAAAGAGAAGTTTGCACCAGTTCTCCGGACGTCGTCTGCTGTTTCACCAAAAGTCAAAGAACACAAAACTTGTTAATGTCAAGCGGAACAAGTAACCAAAAAAACAAACAAGTAAAACCTAATCACAAAGGTTCTACGAAATGTAATGGTATCAATAAGTTTGGATCAGTCGTGTAATTAAATGTGTTTTTGTTTAACGCCATTTCGTGGTTTTAACATTCTCCAAATTGAGGCCGAAGAAGTTCGCAATTACAAACAGTCCTGTATTTTTACCTAAATCAACAAATACGTTAAACCCATATTAACCTAGCGCCAGTAGCAAGAACGTACTTAATGGACGATTCATCATCACCAGACTAGAAATATGTCTAATTAGCAAGCGTTGTGGACATTTCACCTAAAGAAAGAAACAATGGCCTTCTAACATATGTAGTCCAAACCAGTAGATCCAGGGGCGTAGCTAGGTATTTGGGGGCCCGGGGAGATCGACCTCTTTGGGGGTCCCTTGCACATTCGAAAAACTGACATGAGATAATGTACTTAACAACTATGTAAGCCTACATTCAAATTGGTACAGTATATTAGTAAAATTAACAAACAAAAAAAATATCATTAATAATCTTTTAATGAGTTATACCGTTGTTTATTGACGAAATAATGCACAAGTGACAAATCTCAATTTATATCTCTTCGCGTCGTGCTTTCTGTGCAACAAAGGTATCTATAACATCATCTACATCGATTCAGTCGATCATTTGTGACTCCACTGACATTAAAGCCATAATAAGCCTTTCTTGCGTTATTGTGCTTCTGAGATAGTGTTTGATTAACTTGAGCTTTGAGAATAATCTCTCATTTGACGCAAAGGGAGTTCCCTGGGTTAGCAATATTCGGATGGAGTTTGCAAGGTTTGAGCACAATTCATTACCCTGACAGAGCCAGCTTTCTGGCTGATCAGTTTTGTCAGTTTATCATCATTTTGTAAAAAGCAAGAGAGGGTTTTAATTTCTTCAGCAGCTTCCCTATGTGCAGTTCAGGGGGGGGGGTTGTAGTTTCTTCAGAACTAAGTTAATTGTGCGCAAAGATTTGACAAGAATTCAAGATAAGCAACACAAAAAAAATAGTTATCCACTGCATGAAGAAGATTCTGTGCACTGCTTCTAGTGTCCATTCTATCGGTTCTCTTCAGCACGACTTCTCTCCTACAGAGACATTTTCACTTCTTCGACTGCTGTATCTTTCTATGATACTTTTCTTGGACACGTTTATGGTCTACTTTGTTTTCAGTGCACTTACCAGGCTTCTTCTTAACTGATCAGGATGATGAAATAAACTAGACTGTATACAAAGTTACTTGTACAAATGTTTTAAAAATGTTTGACATGTTTCGTATGTTCCTTCAGAGTTGAGGATAGTTTACTTCCTAGACAAGACAAACCTTATTATTAGTACTATTATTATTATTATTATGTTAGAAATGAGCGAGTAGTCATTCTCTGGCGCTGTCAGGGTCGAGTTTCGCTAAATAGAAACAAAATTCGTCGTAGTCCCTTTAACAGTTTCCACTGAGGAATTTTCTGGTGATGTGGCAGGTCTTCAGCAGTACTGCCCTCTGACAGGTAACGAAGATGTTCCTAGGAATGTTAAGGGCCTTGAAAGTGTCGAAGGGAATTGGGAGACTTATTGATAATCAGTCCTCAGTGCCAAGAATATCATAGTGTACATTGACAATACAATTGAACGTAAAACTTCACTACTAATACAGCTCCACGTTGCTATATGACGTGATTTCCTAGAGGGCGCTCCACATATTATGTTCATGTTTATCTATTTATAGGGACGAGATCGGGAATTCGCTTTTTAGAAACTTAAAGTCAAAATAAATTTTACGGTAACGAAACATGTTTAAACTAATAGAACAGTCGACAGTCGAGTTCTCACGATCTGGCCAATGAGTTAAAATTTTTCTCACTACTTCTTCTTGTTTACCTTGAAAGTTCAAAGAAAATCACAAAAGCCGTTTATTTAAATAAAAATTACAAATACGAACATTTAAGTATTGCTCTGTAAATAGTATATGACATTATCGGGAATTTTCTCAAGCGTAAGTTCTCAATGTCCTATTACATGGATGGGAGTGTCTCCTAAAATAGCGCACCACAGTCACATGACAAAGTGTTCTACAAGATTCAACATAGTCGTTACGACTGAAGGAAGCCAACAACATTGAAGTATATGTTGAAACAGTTTAGGAAGTTGTTGAGACTGTTGGGATGTGAATAACTTTTAAATAACGTAAGTTCAATGATTATTTATGTTATTTTTTGTGCACCTATATTCTACCCCCAGTGACGCCACTGGTAATATATATATAACAAGAAGATATCAATTTAAATACTAGGGGGCGCTCCACAGTTTGGGAAACTTTGTTTGATGTTAAAGAAATAATCGGGAATTCCCTGAATGACTTTTTAGTCTATGTCCGTGTTTCTATAAATAGAACTCACGCAGTTGTCAGTACAAGCACAGATATTTTAAAAAACGTAAGTCAAACTATTTCAAAGTTGTTTATTCATTGTATAATTTTATTTAGATAAGGTATCTCTTAATATAGAATAGTAGAATAGTGAGCTTTAGAACGAATTTAGGTTTGTATGGATGTTGTATATATTTAGATCTAAAACTGTGGAAAAACATTTTTTTTAAGATAAAAAATCTAAAGCGCAGATGATTTAAAAAAGGTTATCTGTTTCTTTTGCCTACTGTTAACGAGCAGGGGGTCTTGTAGCCAGCATAACGACCCGTACCCAATGGATTTTTTAAATTCAAAATACCAGTCTTCATTAAGATTCAAACCCAGGACCCAAGGTTATAATTGCAAGTATATGTTTGTATCTGCATATGTGAGTTTATAATTTGATGTATAGCGCCAATGATGTGGTAAAGGAAAAACTAAATTTATCAGATAGTGATATATAATAGTGTCTACACATATTTTTTTGTGACAGTATGACTAAACGAATGTCTTGCTAAATATAGATTTAATAAGAAATCGGAAATTCCAAATATTACATCTAAATTATAAATAGACACCAAAGTTTGGTACATTCTTTCGTCATTTACAAATTTACTTAAGGCAAGATCCGCATTGAGATCCTTTATTTACCGTTGCTATCACGGCAACCGGCGGCCACTTTTTGCCAGATGGACTTCGTTACTGATGCAATAATAAAACAAAAAATAAAATTGAGGAAGAAGTTTTTTTGTTTCTGCCAACTAAAAAATATAATTCTGATAAATAAATATATATGGGTTAGTAAGTGTAGACCTATTTTATTTAATCAAAACATATACTACATTTTAATATATCGAGAATCTATAGCATTTCTATACATTTGTATGTGTTTTATAGCTCAAGTTTGTTAATAATAAAATGTTTATGTTCTGTCTTTCTCTGGCAATTATTTAATAAAGTTTAAAAAATCATCTCATGTTTCTTTTTTCCAATTTGCTAATGGTTCAATTAATATTGCGTGTGTGTGTCACCGATGATTTTCCCTATTATCCTAGACGTGGACTTTTTTGTTTACATTTTGTTATAATTAATACGGGTATTTGAAAATAAAATATTTTTAAAAAATGTACATACCGATTATCCATTAGCCTAGCCTATCGTGATTAATGCCGGCCCTCCTCCTTTCTCATTCTGGACTTGGGACCAGACTAATGGTGGAGTTACCGGCTTTTAATGACACGACTACGGTACGGTACGACGGTAGAGGAGACAGAGATGCTAGTTGATATATCCAGAAGCGGCCTTAGGGGGTGGCGAGTGGGGAAATTTAGGCACCGGTAAATTAAGCACTTTTTGACAAGGCGGAAAATTAGGCACTCTTAAATAAAATTCCAGTGCCGCGTCTCGGGCGGCCCCACGATACCAGAAATATTTTTATAGAGTTTGTTGAATCATTATTTGCGTCGATTGAAGGCATATAAATCAATATTAGAGGACTGCAGACAAAACCTTACTAGCTAATACTTATATGCAGAACAATTACAATACAGTACGTAATTAATAGTCTAACGGCCAATGGTACGATACCTACGTAAAGTAGCGCTTTAGGATTTTGTAACAAAAATAAGGCGTATAGCATTAGAGCCGAACAAGCTCATTTGGTTCATGTGATATTGTCTAAATAGTCTACGCTTATGGCTCACGGGCCCGCGTATGACACTCGCCCGGGGGACGGCGTATGACATTACTACATTAGCCACGGGTCCCGTGTACTGCTAAGGCCGCCTGATACATCAATAAAGTAGCCTCTGTATAAAATAACCTGTCTCCATATTATCTTTAACCGAAGCCGGTAGAGGAGATAGGCGATATTTAACACATTAAAAATAGTAGCTTCTGTATTAAATAACCCATGTCTCCCCATTTTCTACAAACGTATAAACGAGACTATGCTATTAACTTTTTTTTCCCCGGCTTGATGGGTAAATAATACGGCGTAGTAAAAGTGTTTGAAAAAAAAAGTGTTAGAGTTTGACATGAAATGTTGACAAGATTACGTTTCTATTCTTAGCGAAGTCTTCTTCACTTTGACGCAAAACTGTGTTGGCCTACTCACTGCCTACTGTACACAATAGTTGAATGTCAATCTGATAATTTGTTTTTGAAGGTTCGTGACTAGATTAAACTATTAAAAAATTATTTTAAAAAACAACGGCGAGCTGCTTTCAATTGATATCGGTATCCTATTCGAAGCTATCACGGAAGGCAGATACAGAAGGAAACAATAATTAAAATGACCACTGGAAGATAATGTGTTAAATTTGACCGAAAAAAAAATCATGGGTAATTATCAGCAATCGTTACAAGCATACTAGAGAACATATCCTCATCGCGCATACTATTGCGATATTGAAACTCTTGCAAATAGCTTTGAAACAATGCACGACTTGTTCCAAATTGCCTTTTTAACTTGCGTTTCGCGCGCATCCACAAATTCTCGATGTTTTGAGTATGAATTTCAGGGTCCAAAGGGTCCACAAAATTTTGTTGGTGAACAACAACTGAATGTGAATAAATCCCTTGGCCTATTTGTGGAATGTTTGCGTACGCTGCCCAGCCATCTGATATTATATGGCTGCCAGGCAATATATGCTCCACGATGCATTGTTCCAACGTTGCTGCACGGCGGTCTGGAACCTCAACAAGAAAACAGCGCCCACTTTCTCTTTCCACTCCGCCAAAAACCCAGTGTCCCTCTCGCCATTGGCCACGGTGATATTTTCTATGAAAATATTTAGACTCATCTATCTCAACCACAATGGGCTCAAAATTTTCATCCACACTACCGATTTGCAAGCCATGATTTTCATTCCATCGCCCACATTCCTCGCGCAAGAAATTGCACCAATCTGTAACGATTGATTTATTCACTTGTCCGGCTTCTCGTGACATTTGTTGCTGAGGCATGTCACAAGCCCAACAATAGGTCATAATAATTATTTGTTTTAGGCTTAAATGGCTGCCTGTAAAAAAAGAGCCGTGTCGCACCGATTTTCGCACGTGACATTGATTGCAATTCCACAGATAACCATCCGCACTATGTCTGACGCGTACTAATGAGCACGGGTCATTGCAATTTTCACAATGAAATTCATTGTTTAGAAGTCGTCTTCTAGCACACCACTCTAATACTACATGAGCTTCTAGGTGAGGCAACAACGCTGATAAATTCCAAAATTCATTCCTCACCTCCACTCTGTCCATTAGTTCATTAGCGCCTACAATACGGGTACGAGCAACAGGTCGGCCAGCCATTAGTTTACAAAAAAATGAAGTCAATAAATAGAAATAAAACTCCAATGAACTCAGATATCACGCAGGTGAATTGAAATTAAAGTAGAGGTAAAATTAAAGCCTACTACTACAATTAAAACTCAAATATTATGCTGCGTAGGTGAATCAAAATCGGTAATTGTAATTGAAGTTCAATAAATAGCCTACTAATAAAATTCAGATATCGCACAGGTGAATCGAGATATTAGGTACCGGTAGGTAACAATTAAGTCCGATAAACACTAATAAAACTCAAGATTTGGCGCAAGTTCAGCAAGACAGCAATGTAAAAATAAATAAATCCAATGTTGAAACTATTGAAAACAAAGAAATGTAAATCCAATATCGAGCAGTTGTGAATGCAAGGTAATGGGGGCCTATTCAATGGGAATTTAGGAAATTTAGGCACCGGATATTTAGGCACCGCGTATTTACGGATATTTAGGCACCGGATATTTAGGCACCCGGAAATTTAGGCACCCGGATAATTAGGCACCCGGAAATTTAGGCACCCGGATAATTAGGCACCCGGAAATTTAGGCACCGGATAATTAGGCACTCTTTAATAAGCGATCTTTATTTTGAAAATAATTTTAAAATGTTAACGTATAATTCATCTTTAGGCTATGGGCTATCGGTGACGTTATAATAAATAGCAACTATAACGATTCTAGCTAAAGAAAAGCTGACAAAATGGGGAAAAATGACAATCATGAGAATGTGTGGAAAAAATGACTCATGAGTCATTATATAATATAGACATCACAGCATTCAGGGAAGGGGAGGTAGAGATGATTCTCCGCTCATTGCTTCCCTCCATCACCAACCCCTAAGGTTGACTGGTGAGTTTTTTTTTTAAATTGATGATTATGCAATTTGTGTAAATATTTAGTTACTAATGTAAATACTTAGGATTAAAAAGTATTATAAAATATTTTTATTATGTCGGTGAGTGTTGGCGATAAATATAATCGCAATCGCCCTCTGCTTGTTTGAAAGGGTGGGTCGTACTTTTAAAATGGGTTGGGCGGGGGGGGGGCGTACACACTCTCACTTAAATGAGAGGATTTCTCGCAGGTAGATGTAAACTTGGTCGTAAATGTTACGTAGTGACTCTGAAGGCTACACACTGGACTAAAGGGCATGGAAACACAAAGGTGTTACAATGGAAGTCTGGGGATTCTATTTTTGAGGCCTTCCAAAAAGTTTGGTAGAACCATTTCTGTTAAAACCATCATAATATTAATAACAGTAAGTAAAATAATAATATATATAAGGGAAATGAAGATAGTTAAATTTCATTGGGCAGTGTTGAAAGTTAAGGAAACGAGTGTTTTTTTTTGTTTTTTTTTTATCATATATATATGTGTGTGTGTGTGTGTGTGTGTGTGTGTGTGTGTGTGTGTGTGTGTGTGTGTGTGTGTGTGTGTGTGTGTTGTTGTGTGTGTATAAAACCTTTTTTGTCGTTGTTTTTTTTTTTTTCATTCTGAAGAGAACAAAACTTGTCTCTGGAACTGAACACAAAAGGAATGCGGGAATCATACCTTCTCGAAAATTGTAGTCAATATATTTGGGTTATGATAGAGAAGACCGGGGTTAAATTGGAACATCAACAATCTTCTATAAGCAGAATAAGTATTAATAAGAGACCAATATTCCAAAAAAATGATATTTAAATTTTTAACTCATCTGTCTTTTCCATAAACTTTTTTTAAATTTTCAAAACATATTTTATCGTAATTTCTAGCCGTTTTGCGATTTCTATTGCAATTTATATAAATATTATATTACATAAATTTACATATATATTCAATAAAAGTTAATTACCACATTTGAAAGACATAACACACCTATACACTCACACAATAGATCTTCCTAAAGTGGTTACCCATTAATAATATAAAGAAGGAGTGTTGATAATAGATATTAATGCTTTTATAAAATATGAATACTACTTTAGTTTATCAACATATTTAATTCCTATAAGTAACGCGCGCAAATCCCTCCTGCTCATCTCCATTCCCACTATAAGAAGACAATTTTCTCCAGACTTCCATTTTAGCAGTTACGTACAATGGTGTACCCTGCCCTGTACTCCAGTGTGTAGCCTTGAGACTCATTACGTCATTTTCACGACCTAGTTCAACATCTACCCGCGATCCCCTCCTTTTAGTGGGAGTGCGTAGAGGGGGGAAGGGCTAAGGAGGGGAAGCAATGAGAAGAGAATCAACTCTACCTCCCCTTCCCTGAATCCTGTGAGGTCTATATTTTATAATGACTATTAATCCGGGGTCATTTTTTCCACACATCCTCATGAATGTCATATTCCCTATTTTCTATAGCTAGAATCGTTATAGTTGCTATTTATTATAACGTCATCGATAGCCAATAGCCTAAGGATGAATTATACGTTAACATTTTAACATTATTTTCAAAATAAAGATCGCTTATTAAAGAGTGCCTAATTTTCCGGTGCCTAATTTTCCACCTTGTCAAAAAGTGCCTAATTATCCGGTGCCTAAATTTCCGGGTGCCTAATTATCCGGTTGCCTAAATTTCCGGGTGCCTAATTATCCGGGTGCCTAAATATCCGGTGCCTAAATTTCCAGATACCATTCAATGGTTATCACTTGATTATATACATCAGGCAAAAACAATGGGGAGGGGGGTATAGGTGGTAGAAACAGACAATCCCAAGAATAGGGAGGGGAGGGAATACAAGTGATCTAACAAAGTCCAGGATGACATCTAGATGTGAGAAGGTGTAGGGAAATCCTTCGGCCAGCTGCGCGTCATTGATGTCCGTCTTTTCTACGCGGTACCTGAGTAGGGGGGACACAACCAATGGGAAAACAAATTTACTAAACTAAAAAAAAAACCTCACACGGTTTATTAGTAAAAATGTGAGTGTAGTTAAAGTTTCAAATTATAAATAATTTACTATGCATTTAAAAGAGAAAATTCAACTTGTGATGTAATACTAAACATTGATAAAATTATATGTATCAAATATAAAATTTATAAATCAATTTATTTGGGAATAATAATAGCAAAGGAAAATCTGTCAAGTTATTACAATGAAGAATATTTTCAGAGTTCTTCATAACATAATGAATCAGGCTCCCTTTCACAGGCGGCTACTTCCAAACATATTGGGTCTACATGTCGATCATCATCAACTTTTTACCGCACCACCCCTATCCTTTCAAAAGTGCGCCTCCCCTTCCAAAAGCACATCTGAAGGGTTAAGGTAGATAGGGAGAAGGCGATTAGCCTATTTTATCGCCAACACTCTTCCATCCGAGTATGTGTCTATCATCATAATCCTTTGCTTTATAGTTGAAGTTGGTGGGGGGGGGGGGGAGGGGGACTGAAGTGGTAACATTTACTACCCTACACTCAAACTTGACTTTGCGTTTGCTAAGGATTTAGAAGTTGCTGATTTTTTTTTAAGACTTAAGATTAAATTTGTCCGTTAAGTTTGTTGAAATGTCTTATAATTATCTGCACATTACAAAAATTTTCAACAGAATGATACATTTGATATACAAATAAATCTAAAAAACTTGAAGTCACGTCAGAAATCTCTTTAAAATTTCTAAGACTAATGACACAATTATGGTACTTAGTGAACAAGCAAAGAAGATGCTGACAGAGATCTAAAGACTTATCTATGAACATCAAAAGTTCCCTGTATTGACAGTAAAAAGTTCCCTGTAAGCAAGCATTGATGGTCACTTCAAAGCTTGACCTTCATCGACCTACAGCTACACGAGTTCCTGTCTGTTTGCGCAATGCATCTTGCCCTGCTACTGAATGATTCGCACCTGGACGTCATCATTCTCTGGTCCATCTATTGTTTCCCTATCAAAGAATATCTCAAGTTTGTCCGCGTCTGTCTGCACCCTCACCCACCTCTTAGCCTCTCCCAGCCCGTGTAAGGGACTCTGGGGTTTAGTTCTTTACTACACACCCCTCCCAGCCCGTGCTCTGGGGTTTCACCACACCCCTCCCCCCGGTTTTACTCACACACACCCCCCTCCCGCAGTTTCACCCCCATTCTCTCCCCCCGCCCGCTCACGCAGTTTCACCATCATCCTCCCCCCCCCCCATTTCAGTGACCACATTCCTTTACTCTAGTCTAGATTAGATTAGAGACAGTCATTGTACCTGGTATATATCTATCAAAGGAATAAATATTTATGACATTCTTTTCTATAAGGACATAAGCTGTTTATAGCGTGTTCTAGATACTATGCAACAAGCCTCATAACACACAACAATTATTGCAACTTTGTTGAAAAATATTACAAGTTGTCAGCACCTTAAATCTACATCAAAACATTTAAAATGTAGAGTGTTTATCTATACAATAATCCCATCATATCTATTTAAATTCAATTTTTATAGCATAAAAAATCGGTACCTAGATTTACGCTTTTTCGTGTTATTACTGTCATTCTAATTTAAGAATAATAATGTATACCCCCCCCCCTTTTAATACTTCAACCAATATAGCATATATTCCTATTAATTCTATTTGTTTTATTTTCTTTCTCTTCCTAACATGTTTTAGCTCACTGTATTTAAAATCAAGTAGGTTATCCCCCCTTAGAAATATTTCTTTTAGTCTTGATCCAACAGCTAGACAACGCAATAAAAATCTGGCCTGCACCAATATGGCTGCCTAGAGATGTAAATAAATGAACTGAAACAGGATCTTGCCTTACTTTCTACTTCCTTAACGTAATGTTAGTCAAATTCCGCCGACACATGTCTAGAAATAAACAAAAAAACAACAAACTCTCGTGTGAGAGATAGCTAGATCCCAGACCTCGACAGCAAGTGCGGACAACTCTTTAGGACATATCAAGGCATTTCAGGATAGCTAGAAAGAAAAGGGCTAGGCAAAAGTCAGATCAAAACTGTACCAACAAACATTTAATGTTTGGAAATGTACGAGAAAAAAAAAGTAATATATGAGTTACAACAAGGTCTACAAAGTACTCATATTTTTGTACGTAATTTCTGGAACTAGAAGATACAAAAGTCTTTTGGGGTAAAAAGGTTAAAAATAATTCAGTTATCTGCGCTTGTATTTTTTGTTAAAAAGTATATTTTGAACCGATTCTTATTTATTTTTAGAACTCGTCAAAGATGTTCTCCAAGATGTTCCTCAAGAAAAAAACTCAAACTGATAGAAAAGTATCTACAAGACTCAAAACAGAAAAAGTAAGTCTGTATTTGTTTCAATTAACTAGAAAATGTTTTCTTATTTAGGCTTCTCTTTTTATACATTTAAGCAAACATCTGATACCCAAGCAAAAACAAAAAGAAGCAATGACGCCAACATAGCGCGTATAGTTTAAAAAAAGTCATAACACACACACATGCACACACCTAGAGAAGAAGCAATCCATAAGTGCATGACACCCGCTACCCTCTCTTTTCGTCCTGTGTGAGGTTTTAACTAGGCAGTAGAATATCAAACATGTACAAATAACTTTTAATTTTTTTTTTGTTTCATCTCATACTTTTTTCTTCACTTCACGCTCAAACTTGACAAGCCAGGTAGAATTTAATGAAAAATTAAAAATTAATTGTCATTTATACAATCATCAATGAATTTTGTTTCTCTTTAACGAAGCTAGACCGTCTATGGAAATTCCCGAGATAGATAATTCCTCCGTTTCTAATATAATAACAATAATAATACTAATAAAGACAATAGCAATGTAGAATTTAAATTGCAATTTTAAAGTGCAGAAAAATCTGGTTTTACATGAATGCGATTACTTTTGAACTGAATTTTAATTTAATTATTAGGATCTAAAACTAGCTGTCTTGATAGATCTATTCTATCTATACAATTTAAATAATGTTTGTAAAATATAGTCTATCAGTAATACATGAACATATATTTATATGTTTTAAAATCTTATCCAAACCTAGTCTTATACTCTTTGTCAAATGACTATTGTATTCGTCCATATTGTTATAGAGATTTTAATTGTAAACGTAAATAAATGTGTCGATTACGAATAACGAATACATCAGCCGATAAATCCATTCTTCTTTCTTTTCTAGATTAGCTTCTGTAGAGTCTAGATCTAGAATTAGAGTAGACTTAATTAACTTTTATGTTTATAGATCTATAAATGTCTAGATTCAGTAGTAAATATTGTAAACATACAAATTTAGATCTATATTTAAATTAAATTAGACTTCGATTTAAAATTTATTACGTAATAGATCAAATTTGCTTTAATAGATCTAGAGTAGATCTAGATTTCTCCTATCTAATCAATTTATAGATCACCTTATGATAGATATAGGTTCAGATAATATTCTACTAGATCCATAATCAGAATAGGCCTATAAATAGATCTATCTAGTGTTAAGAGACTTGTATATCTTGTAAAAAGTATTCCTTTCAGACCCTGCATTCAAGATATGTAGTGCAGACGATGTTATTAAGGTCATCTTTTTTTGTGGCCTACAGTTAACGAGGGTGTCTTGTGACCAGCACAACGACCAACTACAAGTGCTCCTTCCTAAGTGCCAGTAAAAAATGGAATGGGTTGCCCGAATTAGCCTGAAAAACCAAAGACTTAGAAGTTTAGTTCAATGATTAACATGCATGTCTAGATTGACACTTAAAATGCATAGAACATAATTATGTTCTTTTTAAAATTAACATCTGTACTATTTAAATAACTTAAGCTACAACGGTAAAAATAAATCTGAAAGTGTAGATCTATATAAACTACCATGACTAACTAGATCTTAGGTAATGTAGAAAATATATATCTACATCTAAATTCACATTAGCTTCTAGTCTAGATTTATAAACAATTTAATTTATACTAGATCTTGTCTATTGATATATCCATCTTTAAAGTTTAGATATAGGCCTACTTAGATTTAAATAAAAGTTAATGCATCTAGATAAACTCTAAAATATAAGCAAAAAGTAGTCCTACAAGATCTATAGACTAATTCTAAAATTGTAAATATCTTTATTTAAAAAATAATTAAAATTAACTAGATAGGATCTAAAATGTACACTTTAAAATGTAGATATAGTTACAAACTTTTTTCTAATTATAAAAATTTAGGATGACTAGGGACAGAGGGAGCATGATTCAAACCCAAGACTATGAAGAGACAACTATTATTGCATATCACACTACCAGGCTGTCTGATCTAGATAAAAAATACCCCATTTTTGTAATAAGGATACTATTATCCTTATTTAAATTTTTTAAAAAAAATCATAGACTAATGTATTTTTTTTTATTTGTGGTTTATTTACATTTATTATTATTTTTTTGACTGTTATTTTTTCTTTCTTTTAGTGCTACTTTTCATTTTTTATTATTTTATTTTCTATCTTAAGGAATTTGTCATTTAGATTTAGAATCTAGATCTAGTTCTCCAAAAGTAGTTTTAAAGTCAATTGGAGCTCTAAATTGAAATCTAGACTACCTAAGCCTGATGAATTATTTTTTTTTACATTTTATTATCAAGCATTTCACATGTATTACATTCAATCTAAGTGCAAACAATTTATAAAACTACAAAATATTTCTTTCATTTTACTGTACCAGCAAAAAGATATAGAAATTAGATTTTTCTGAAAATATTTCTTTGATGTAAATTTCTTTATATATATTAAAAAAAAAAAAGACAACAACTTTATATTCATATTTTGTTCTAATTTTCAGAAAAATACAGACCTTTGTTTTCCTCAAGACACATGTGGACTTAATGGTATGAAATCAAAGTGAAACAATACCTAACTTTAAAACTAGTCTTATCATCATCATCATCACTCCTTTGAGTTCCTCATGGAACATATGGCCTCACTAAAAACATGCCACTCTTCACAGTCTCTTGCTAGCTTTTTAATGGTGTCCCAGCTCTTCCCGGTCCTCTCGGCTTCTTCATGTGCACTGCGTTGACATGTTCTTTTTGGTGTTCCTCTGCAACTTGTTCCCTGGGGGTTCCACTCTAAGGGCTGCCTAGCTCTGATACTGGTATCTTTTCTAAGGGTGTGACCAATCCATCTCCACTTTCTTTCTAAGATCTGCACCTCTTTAATTTTTCTGTCCACTTATCTCCCACAGTTTGGTGTTTTCTACTTAATGGTATGAAATCAGAGTAAAACAATACCTAACTTTAAAATTAGTCTTTTGGCTTTATTTTATTATCAAATTTTCCAATAGAATTTAGCACAATAATAAGTAGCATATCAAATTCAAGTTATTGTAATGTTAGGTCTATGGTCAGCTTCTAGAACTTTAATTTAAATATTTAGTTTTATCTCTTTGTAAAAATTCAGTTTTTGAAAAATATTTTTTGTTGTTTCAGAAAAAAAATGTAAAAAAAACAACAAATAAACTGACTGACACATGTATTTAAACCATTTCAGTTTGTCTAAAGGATCAGACTGACCTAGCAAACTTCTCCTGTCTTGGGGATGAGAATCAAGATACAGGTAAACTTTTGATTTGTTAATGTTTAGATAGAGAAAGGTTTTTGTATAAGTCTATTTTCTAATAATAATAAAAAATAAAAGAATATATAAAATAGTTATTTGACTTTCATCCTTTCAGATTCTTATCATTTCACCAGTGACCAGTCCAAAGTCCAGTCAGATGAGGTTGAAGGTCCACTAATTGGTAACTTTTTGAGTTTAATTTTTTAGTGTATAAACTGTTGTAATCAACACATGAGTTAGACTTGATCTATTTATAGATATCTCTTGATAGACTCAATACTGTACATTGTGTTGTAAACATTGGATTAAGTTTACATCCTTGTTCTCCAGGTGATCATGAAACTCAGGAGTCAGAAGGTGGAGAAGCTGATCTACACAAATATCTTGTGGACTGTAAGAAGAATCCAGGTCATAGACAGTTTATACCTGTTGAGACATTCACCTTAAAACATTTACCTGAAGGTCTTCAAGACAAAGATTGGTATGAACTCATTAAAGCTACAGCTGACCTCACAGTTAGAGTAGGTGTGGAAATGTCAAGTCCAGCCAGACCAAAGTTTTGGCCAGAGACAACTCAACCATATCCATTTTATAACATGAGAGTGAGAAGAAACTTGAGGACAGGAAGTGGAGGAGTGTGGGATGTAATCAAGTTTCAAGATGGAGTCAGACAAGATGGAGGTTATGGAGGTTATGGACGTACTGCCTACACAAAGTGTTGGTGTAGAAAATGTGAAGGTTCAAACTCAGCCAGCAATGTGTGGTGGGAGTTTGTTGTGTTCACAGCCACACATGTGGTTTTTGATGACATTGAGGCCAACCACACGACATTGAGATTGTTTTATGATAGAGATGACAGTTCAGTGGTCAGTGTTGATAAGGTCAGTGTTAGAAATGTAAACATTGAGTATGACTTGTGTGAGTTGAACTGTGTGACATGTGATAAAACTTTAGGAAAGAAACTGTGGGAGATGTGGGAACATTATGAAAATGTCTGGGTGAAAGTCAGGAAGAAATACTTTGCCTCAAGATCTAAACACTTGACCTTTATAGTGTCACATCCTCATGGATGTTCTAAACAGGTCAGTGTTGGTCAATGGAAGGACAGACTAGAGGTGGATGGTAGATCTAAGTTTACTTATACAACTTGTACATGTCCAGGAAGTAGTGGAGCACATGTCTACTGTCTGGGGTATAGTGACCACTGGACTTGGTCTGATCTTGTCCACAGTGGAAGTCTCAAGTCTGGATTAAATTACAGTGCAGTTGGTTTTGTCTCGTGAGTTGTTTCCCTTGTGAGTTGTCCAGCTCCACCATGAAGATGTCTTTGAGAACCCTTGACATTCTGTACATCAAACTCAAATGTCTCTTTACTCGTGAGTTATGGAAATAAAGTGTGTATGTTATCTTTAAATTCACAATGTTTTGTTTCCTTTTTTATCCATGTTATTGTTTGTAATTTACATTTACAATAATTGGAACCTGTTCAAATAGAAACAAAATCGACCAAGTGTAGATCTAGAACTTGCTCTCGACGATCAGGTTTGTGGAACAAATTATTGGATGTAGTTCTTATGGTGTTGTTTTTTCAATTAAAATGCAATAATTAAAAATTTGCAAACATTTTAAATACAAAAACTTGTCAGTTGTAAAAGAGAATGCATTTAAAAAAAAGCTAGTGTGGTGTTCGACATTATTCTTTTTAACAAGCAGCCATGTTTTATTTTTCAAGGGACATAACTGAAATAAATACAAACGTTTATAAGAAAATTCCAGTTGTCTTTTCTTGTATCTACTAAAACTTACATTTAATTTCTGCATTAAATTTTAACAGTGAAATTAAAAATATGTTTACGGCTAGGCAATTTTGGTAACAAAACAAACAATTAAATGTGTGATAATTAGTTCATGGTATTAAAGAATCTATTAAAACCAAACAACACCCACTAAATTTCAATATCCAAAAACTCAAGACCAAAAATGTTGTGTTGATCCTTACGTGATGATACCATTACCTGAACGTATTTCTACATTTAAAAAGACATTTACATAACTAGAAGAGTCATTGAATGACTACTGCAATGGTGTATGGGTTGATTAAAGCTCACGTATTTCTACAAGATTTTCACAAGAACATTTGATGCTTGACAGTACTGCAAGAACTTGGTCTATACAGAAGTATGTAAAAGTAAAGTTCCCTTTCAGACCTTATGATCTATGGGGCAGGTCATGTAAATGTCATCTGTTTCTGCGGTCAGGGTTAAAGATGGTGTCAAGTGGCTAGCGCAACGACCAACTGCCTTTACTTTTCTCAACAAACATTAAATACACCTATTAGTTAGAGCTGGGTGGACTTAGAGGCGGCTTTAAGATTCCAGATTTATAATTCAAAATTCCAGGATTCGAACCTGGGAAGCAAAGAAATTTATCATTTAGGCAACGCCCCTACAAACACCATAAGATTGACAGATAAACGTTTTATAACTAAATACATTGCACAATCATCTCAATCCCATTAACTGAGAGAACTTACCGGATGAAACTGTAGTTTGATTACAAATATTCAAAGCGTACAGTAGTTTCCCTTTTATGACAGTAGTCAGTAGCAAATCGGTTATTTGTTCAAAAATAAAACATGTATGGTAATAAGGATCTACTTCACGGAAATAATTATATTGTCGTTCAGCAATCAGACCAGCTTAACTACCGTGCTTTTCATTTACCTTCCAACAGCGTTGTGCTAACTTTTACTTCAGAGGAGACTTTAAAATGTTTTTTATGTTTCAGATGTTACTCTATATTTGTAAATATTTACATCTTTAAGTGGCGTAGATAGGAATGTTGATGGCCGGGTGATTGACCTCTTTAGAGACCCTGCATTTTGACATTCACCATCATGAAATGAGATAAATGGCGTAATAGTTAATGTAAAAACACATTTCGGACACTCATTTGGGACCTCCCTCAAGTAAGGGCCTGAGGAGATTATTAAAGTTGATTTCCCTCCACCCACCCTAGCTAGGCCAATGACATCTTTTGAATCCAGGACCATCAAGACCATCGAACGACAGTCTAGAGCGCATACCACATGACAAAACAGACTATAATATTGAAAATATTAATACAAGTAAAGTTTAGACCTTGTGATCTACGGGGCAGATGAATTATAGGTTATCTGTTTCTGTGGCCCACGTTAACAATGGTGTCATGTGGCCAGCACAACAACCAACCACCTTAACTTATAGCCAGCTAATGTTAGGAACCCTTTAGAGATCGGTAGACTCAGAGGCGCCTTAAGATCCACAAAGTAATAATCACAGTTTTGCCTCAGGATTTGAACCCGGGACCCCTGTTCGGAAGCCAAGAGCTTTACCACTCCACCACAATTTCGAAATTATGAATAAAAACTAGTAAATTAATTTAATACGTTAAATATGTATTAGAAATGTATTAAAATGCTTAGTTTACAATAGGACTAAAAAAGTTTTAGCTTAGTTGTAAAGATACGTTTGAATCAGTTCTCTGGGCTTTGTCTTCTGTATCATCAAAAGTAAAAACAAACAAACTTGTCAATGATTGGATAAAGATGAACAAGTAACCAAAAAGAGAAAAACCTTAAAAAGTTTTTTTTCTTAAATCACAAAACTTAAATGAAGTGTAATGTATTAATTAGTTTGCATCAGTCATGTAATTACATTTGTAATATATCTAGACTAACAATAATAAATCTGTGTGATTAGAAATATTTATTTACCAATTGTTTTTGTTTAGCGAAAGTTCGTGTTTTTAGCTTTGATTCTATCACTTATTAAGAAAGAAAGGGATGTTTGGGTTGATTTTACCTTTTTAGCTTTTAAAAGCATTGACATTTTTTTTAAAGGGGGAGGGAGAGACATGAATGCGAACTCCTTGCTCTCGCCTCCTCGGGTCGACATGATAATCACTCTGCAAGTGAGGTACTTTTGACTAGAGAAAATTGCATGTAGTTCATTACAATTTAGAAAGACGACCTTTAATGGGCACTAATTAAGATTATTATCCCTTCAGTCAAGTACAATTTCTTTCTCTAGGTCGAGATACCAAACAAAATAAATTATTACCAATAGTTAATTAACTAATTGGTTTAGTAGTTTGTTTTTTATTGATCCTTGTACTGTCTGGTAAAAAAAAAAGTAATTGCGCAATATTTCAGCTGGATGCCGCAGAAATAACGTGTACACACTTTTACCACACACAAATCAGATAGAGTGAATTGAGAGAAGCTTTGTAAAAATTGGGAAAGATAAAGACATAGACCTTGTCACTTAAATTAGACGGATGTGCTCCCTGGTAACGGTCACATTCTTATATGCTTGTCAATCTTGGACACTGACTGTAAAACTGGAGAGAAGGATACTATAGATGGAATTGAGACGCTATAGAAAGATTCTAGCCATTATTTGTAAGGACTGCATCAAAAACAAGGAGATTTAAAATAAGATCACAATATCAATAGGGCTCTACGATGACTTGCTAACCACTGTCAAAAATGCAAGCTAAAATTTTATGGCCATATTACAAACCCTCGAGACTCACAAAAACATTATTTCAGGGAACAGTACCAGGAAAAAGAAAAAGAGGCAGATTGAGAAATCGATGGAAAGACTACATAAAACATGGACTTATCATTGAAAGAGATAATTTTCAAGGCAAAATAATTAAAAGGAATAGAGAAAGACGGTCTGCTGATCATGTGTGGTACCCCATCGTTTTTAGAGACACGGGGATAGGTTAAGTTGAAAGTGATTTGAGCAGGCAATATACAATCAAACTCTCTACAAACCTACACTCAAATACATATTTGTTATTACACACTTTAAAAAAATTCTTTTTAGATTATAATAGAAATGTCTATGTTTCAATCCATTAACAAAAAAACAAAAAATCTTTGGGTTTTGAACAGGGCCTGCCTAAGGTTATCAGGGACACAAGGCGAAGCGGATAGGACGACCCAGTTTGAAATAGAATAACATCACATCTTCTGCACCTGTTGTCTACAAGGGCTTTCGTATTGGATCAAACGTGTATCCTTCGGCCTTCATTAGTCTTTTTCAAAAGTAATATTCTGCCAGCTTTTTTTCCGCTATGCCCATGATCTTAGTAGCGCTTATTATTATAGCTTTTATATAGCGCTACTTTGGTCCAATCTCATTTGTGGCCCAGTGCGGGGGGAGGGGTATCTAGGAGTTGGTTTCTAGGTAGCCAACCCAAGCCAAGTTCAAGCGCACTTAGCCTCTCGATTATGATGATCCCTTCTATTCACTCATCTGTCTCAACACTGCCAAAAAGCTACATCAAACACTAGACAAAAACACCATTTGTAAGAAACGGATTAATTTATTTCATAGTAAACTAAGGGAAAAAATGATGTATTTATGTCTCTATTACATATTATTTTAGGTTAGCCTGCAATCTGCCAGTTCTGGTGTATCGACTGAGACTAAAGACTTTGACTTAAAGCGGAACAAACCATGGAAGAGAGAAATAGAGGAAGATATTTGTTTGGTAGATAAATACAAAAACATGTTCTGGACTTTTATGTATGGAATTGAAAATCTGGTTTTTGATAGTTCGAATCCTAATTTGTTTGGTCAATTATTAAATCTACACAAATTTATATTACAGAGACAAATAAAACTAATTGATGACACAAGAACAAGTGTAACTTTTTTTTATAGATATTAAGATTTGTATTACAATAAGAACTAAGCTAGCAGGCGCTATTATTTTTTATTAATGTTTTGAGCTATTTACAACATTTATGAAACAAATAAAGATGGAAAAAGCGGTGAGCGAAAGAAAACAGAAATGTAAAAAAGAGAGCGTTTGAGAGAAAGGAAGATAGAGAGAGAGAGAGAGAGAGAAAGAGAGCAGAGTAAGGTACCCATTAGAGCTGGGTGGACTCAGAGGCGCCCTTAAGATCCACAAAGCAGAAAATTCCAGTCTTCACCAGTATTCGAACCCAAGACACAAGCGTTTTACCACTCAGTCCCTGTACCTCTATAGATCTCATTACTGTAAAATATTCTCCTAATATTGATATCAAACTGCAATATTTAGTTTCTACTATTTGACAATTTTGATATATTTTTTTTATACATTCATGCTTTGTCTTCGACAATAAATAATTTTGCAAATGTTTTACTTGATCCGAGAACGGGAATTAGAGAAATAGAGTTTTTGAAATTTGTACCATGCCGACAGAGTAAGTTATTAATAAGCTTTGAAGTAAACAAAATTTCTCTAGCCTTCTTCTTTCGTTGAGTTACCTCCCTTAAGTGACACCTGTATGTAGTCGGTTCGTGTCAAATACATAACACAGCGTTCGTCTTTAGCACAGTCTCATAATAAGTTTTCTTGACTTGGCGGAACTTTGTTATCTCTTTCCTAATGCCAACACCCTTCCTAGTCTCGTCTCAAACAGTGCGCTCCTTCTGCACTAGCTTGGATGACGGTGTTATAACAATCTTTAGTGCACTAGCTTGGATGGCAATGTTATATAAATCTTTAGTGCACTAGCTTGGATGGCAATGTTATAACAACCTTTAGTGCACTAGCTTTGATGGCAATGTTATAACAATCTTTAGTGCACTTGCTTGGATGGCAGTGTGATAACAATCTATTGCACTAGCTTGGATAGCAATGTTATACAAATCTTTAGTGCACTAGCTTGGATGACGGTGTTATAACAATCTTTAGTGCACTAGCTTGGATGACGGTGTTATAACAATCTTTAGTGCACTAGCTTGGATGGCAATGTTATATAAATCTTTAGTGCACTAGCTTGGATGGCAATGTTATAACAATCTTTAGTGCACTAGCTTGGGTGGCAATGTTATAGCAATCTTTAGTGCATTAGCTTGGATGACGGTTTGCATGGCAGTGTTATAACAATCTTTATCTATAATTCTCTTCATGGCCCAACCAAGCCTGACAGTGACCCAGGACCGCCACTACCTTTTGTGCAATGTATTATCGACAATGTGGCGCTTTTTAAAAGATTTACTTGACACACACAAAAGGGTATTTGTATCAATTAATACCGGCAATTTCAACATTTGAGTGAAATACAAGCATACAAACCTTGAATTCCTTAAAATTGTATAAACACACGAATACTTTCACAAAACATTACATTGTACACCAGATACGTCTTATACCGAACCACTACTACTATTATTGCTTCTGTTTCTTCAAGGTTGTTAACGCCGGAAGTGGTAATGGTCTTAAGCCCATCATTACCTACAAAGCGCTTCCAATGGCATGCGTCTCAAATAGCCTCTGACAACCAATCCAACTCCTGGCCTTCACGTGTGGCTCAGTTACTGAGCCTGGCGGAACCATTATCACAGACAGGAGAAGGGGCAAAGGCGAGCAACTGGCGCCTAAAACAGTAAGCTTCGGGCAGAAGGGGCTCGTTAGCCTTGGTTGGCTACCCATCTAGGAGAAGGAAAACTCTGAATCCAAACCTCCGCTGCCCTGCGGCTATACCCAAACATGGGAAAGGCTTCGGGAGACAACCCTGAGGAAAAATCAGGAGCTGGTGACCCTTAGGCAGACTGTGGCACACCGTTCTACAGCCTGGCAGATCCTGCGGCGCTACTGATCCCAAACTGTCCTGGATACTCCGTTCCTTTGGTCACATCAGCTGCGCGGAGGGGGGGGGAACTGCTGTGTGGGCGACATCGTTCCGACCATAAACAATGCCCAGGCTTTCATCTCACTTATTCTTATACACCTCATGTTGCATTACATAAACATTCTCTGGGGTTTTGACCAATTACTGAGACAACTGGAGAAGGACTTTGTAACGTCGTAATAGAAAACAATGCAAAGTTAAAATTGGGAATAAAACGTCAAAGAGTGCACGAGGTGATATGACAAATATGAAATAAAAAAAGGTATGATCTAAAAAAATGGATTTAAATTAACAGGCTCTTTAATTTATGGTCTAGCTCAGTTGTAATACATATCTTTTTAGTTTTACGCACTCTGTTCGTCTGTGGTACAAAGTTTATACACGTTATTTCTCCCACACCAATTCTCAGTTCAGGTTCGAACTTTGCACAATTATTTAATTAATTTGGTTGGTAATTAAATATGTTTTATATCTAAAATGGCTCTCTCTCTCTCTTCTTCTCTCTCTCTCTCTCTTACGCTCTTTATTAAGATGATTCTATTTTTCTTTCCCTCAAATGATATTAATTTCTTTTGGAAGTGCTATTTTCTCTCCTCCGTTATTGCTGTCATTAGCTTCATAACATTTTAAACAAGCATTCAAAGACAGTTTGTGTGGAAACACAAAATCGGCCCTCAAAATGGTCCACCCAGGCAGGTAAAAAGGCAGGTTTCAATATTTTCAGAAAGAATATCACAATGAAATTCAATCAAAGGCAAATGACAGAGAAGAATGGAGAAAGAAGGTTGACAGATCTTCTGCGGTGCCCCAATGGTCCAGTAGACTGTGATAGGTGAAAGTTAAGTATACATTTGATGTGAACCTGGCCTAACTAATAATAATAATAATAATAATAAAAATTTTATTTATAAAGCGCTGTTAACAAACAAAATGTAGGCTCAAGGCGCTTTAATAACATTCCAAACACAAACACCAAAGCTAAAATGACAACCTAATCTAAAAAAGTTTTAAACAGATAGGTCTTAATGTCTTTCTTGAAAATAGTGCAGCATGTTGTCTGTCTGAAATCAATGGGGAGGGAGTTCCAAACCTTTGGTCCGTGCACTAAAAAAGCTCGCAGACAGTAGCTTTGAGGGAGAAACGTGTTACCACTAGAAGCATTGAGTCCATTGAGCGCAGGGCTCTCTGGGGGACATATGGAGTGATCACTTCGCAAAAGGTACAAGGGCATCTCATTGTTTTATATATATATATATATATATATATATATATATATATATATATATACACTGATGACAGAGTGCAGCCACCTTGATGTGCATCCGTTTTTGTTACTATTAATAGTGAATAGTTGTAAAAATCGTGTAATATTATGAAAAAAAAAACTGCTTGCATAGTTTATTTAAAAATTTTTTTTTTTTTCAGAAATGAAAAAAAGTAACAATTGCTTCAGAACTTAGTATAGTCTAAAATATCATGGTGTCTGATTATCAATATCTTTTGAAGTTGACGACATCTAAACGAACGAACAGACAGACAGACAGACCACAGAAAACTAATTGCGTCTATTCCCCTTTCGAGGGCTGCTAAAAGAAAAAGTTTATGCTAAGTAGGTTAGTTCTTATTTGAATACAAATCTTAATACCTATAAAGTAAAAAAACAACAAGTTACACTTCTTCTGGTGTTATCGATTACTTTTATTTGTCTCTGTAACAAAAGTTGTGTAGGTTTTATAATAAACAAAAAAAAAAGTGAATATTTGAAATCTTGCGCTATTGACAACAAAATTATCTTTATATACGTAAAGGTGAGAAGATTCCAGAACATGATGTTCTATTTATTTACCAGTCACGTCTTTGTCTCTTTTCTCTCTTCCAAGGTACGTCCCGCTTCAAGCCAAAGTCTTCCGTCTCAATCGATTCACCAGAACTGGCAGATTCCAGGCTAACCTAAAATAATATGTAATTGACACAGTCATCCTTTTCCTTAAGTCTACAATGAAATAAATAAATCCGTTTGTTATAAAGGTTGTGTTAGTCAAGTGTTTGGTGTAGCCTTAAGCAGAATTGATAGAGATAAGTGGATACAAGGGTCATCCCCATCATCAGGCTTCCTCTGTGTGAGGGCTGGAAAGGTTCAAGGCCTCTCTTGCGAAAGGTCCTGACAGATAGATTCACGTGTGAGAAAGTGAAGACAGACCAAGGAGTGTTTTTACATTTTGTTGGTGAAAGCAAAGCATTATAATGTTATTGACGTGAAAGATATTATTTAAATTATTAGACATCTTGAGTTTTTTTTTTATATAATTCTACACTGAGACCAAAAGATAGACTAAAGGATAAGTTTTGTATGCACAAGAAGAGTCCTAGCTCAGTTCATAATAGTAGAGTAAAAGTTCCCCTTTAAGACCTTTTGATCTAAAAGGCTGATCATGTTAAGGTCATACTTTTGTTTAGCCATCGGTTAACGAGCAGGGTGTGGTGTGGTCAGCACAACGACCAACCGCCTTTACTTTCCCAAACTAACGTCAAGTACCCATTAGAGTTGGGTGAACTCAAAGGCGCCCTAAAAAATCTAGAAGCACAAAATAGCTGTTTTCACCCAGTTTCAAACAAAGGACCACAGGTTCGGAAGCCAAGCGCTTAACCACTCAAGTTAACGAGGTGCTCATATGTCCAGCACAACGATATCCCAAAATTCAAAATCCCAGTTTTTAAACGAGATTCAAACCCAAGGGTCCTCGGAAGCCAAGCCTATAACCACTCAACCACATCGCCCCTTATATTCTTAGCACAATTGGAAGAGAAGACAACAATGGTTTAGAGGTAGAAATTCATATATTCTTGATTGTAAAATAGTCTTAAGAATAATTAGCGCAACAAAAGTTTATGAATAGGTCTAAAATACCTCGTTTTGTCATCATTTTTTTTTACTTTTTATTGGTCATCAGTTTGTCATTATTTGGTCAATATGCCTGTACTTACATCTCCAACCACTGGAAGCTGTGCCAGAACACCGTAGGTCAAGGCCAGACATAGCAACAGAACCAGGACTTTCATCTTTGGGATGTGCTGCTATGGTAATCAACACAAAACTCATCAATACGATACTCAAAAATAAAACTATTTATACAATTATTTATTAGAATGAAGTCTAGGTTTTGATGTCAGGATATAGACAAATAAGGGCAGCAGCCTCTTAGGGTCTTCAATCGGTGGAATCATTGCACATGAATCAAAGAAATATTATTTAGAGAAAAACAAATTGCAAAATTTGGATCAAATTTTAAGCAAATCAGAACTCTATGGCTCTATGTATTCTAGCCTGGCTCTAAGTCTGTGCGATCATTCTATATTCATTCATAAATGTTTAGATCTACTTGTATGACTACCGATGTTCGAAGACCTTTGTTTCTATATCTACTTGTTATACTACAGATGTTAGAAGACCATTGTTTTTAGATCTTCTTGTTAGACTACAGATGTTAGAAGAACATTGTTTCTAGATATACTTGTTTGACTACAGATGTTAGAAGACCATTGTTTCTAGATATACTTGTTTGACTACATATGTTAGAAGACCATTGCTCTAGATTTACTTGTTAGACTACAGATGTTAGAAGACCATTGCTCTAGATCTACTTGTTAGACTACAGATGTTAGAAAACCATTGTTTCTAGATCTTCTTGTTAGACTACAGATGTTAGAAGACCATTGTTTCTAGATCTACTTGTTAGACTACGGATGCTAGAAGACCATTGCTCTAGATCTACTTGTTAGACTACAGATGTTAGAAAACCATTGTTTCTAGATCTTCTTGTTAGACTACAGATGTTAGAAGACCATTGTTTCTAGATCTACTTGTTAGACTACGGATGTTAGAAGACCATTGTTTCTAGATCTACTTGTTAGACTACAGATGTTAGAAGACATTTGTTTCTAGATCTACTTGTTAGACTACAGATGTTAGAAGACCATTGTTTCTAGATCTACTTATAAGACTACAGATGTTAGAAGACCATAGTTTCTATCTTTCGGTGAAATGTGAAAACGTTTTTTCAAGTTGATGCTTATTGAATTCCAATTAATTGTTGATATATATTTATACAGGAAGAATTTTAATGCATTGCTTATTTTCGGCCTTCATTTCGTAGTTGTTTTTTTAATTTCATTTTGGGCCTTCCTATTCACTTGGCTAAGGGCCTCCAATTAACTAAGTCCGGCCCTGTTGGTGTGCCATATATCAACTAAATGCTTATGAAATAGTCCTTGAGATTAGTTTAAATGTTACATTAAATGCAAAGGGTGGTAGATATATACAAGCTTAAAGATATTAAAAGAATTTCAAAATTTAATATAAGTCGGAAGAATTTACCTGAATTTATCAGACCGTGTGGATGATACATCTAGTATCCCTAAGTTAAGCTCTGTCAGCTTTGTGCAGACTATATATATATACTTTATCTTTGGTCTACTCAATTGTGTTATTACCATATTAATTGTCTGGCCAGATATAATCACATTTAGTGCACAATTTCTATGGTCAATTCAACTTATTTATTCATAACTTTAATAACAACCATTAGACGACATTTTGATCTGCGGGTTAGGAGAACACCATGAAACAAGTAGGTAGAAGGTGAACATTGGTAAAATAGTTGGTCAATATTTCAATTCGTTCTCTAAAGGGAAATAATGAAACTAAACTTTCCGGAGTAGCTGCTTCACCTATCAATTAGTCTGTTTGACATTTGGGGCATCACAGAAGATCTGTTTTCCGTATTTAACCAATCATCTCTGTCTTTTGCCTGGATAGAATATCTCATTCAAAGGTAAGCCCCGTCCATTCTATTATGTTGCCTGCCTATTGCTTTCTCTGTCTGCCTCTTCTTTCAAATTCTAAAGGAAGGTCCTAGTAAGCCCTGAGAACCTTGTAATATGGCCATTGAGTTTTAGTTTGAGCTATATGACAGTAGTTAGCGGGTCAACGCTCTACTTAATCTGTCTCTTAACTATTTCTCTCCGTAATTATTTACCACATTCTGGTGGAATCAACGCTGTCAGTTAGGAGAGAAAGAGTTAATCTCTTCGTTTCGATTCGGTCTCTGTAGCATCTACCTATTTTAAGATTATTACATCCTATGTTATACATTACAGTCGTTACTTCATAATCACTAGCCACTCGGGCTCGGGCATTTCATGTATCAATCTAGTCATGCATGTTAATCAATGACTTAAACTATGCTAAGCCGGTGTCTTTCCTGACTGGTTCGGGCACAAGTAATAACATATTGCTCGGCATCTGCTTTAGTCTCGGCGCGACGCTTTTATTTTTCTTTACTTTATAGTGTTTTAGGTGGCAATGAAGTGGGCAACAGCTTTCTCTTTGTGTGAACTGGCCATGAAGTGGGCAACAGCTTTCTCTTTGTGTGAACTGGCGATGAAGTGGGCAACAGCTTTCTCTTTGTGTTCACTGGCGATGAAGTGGGCAACAGCTTTCTCTTGGTGTTCACTGGCGATGAAGTGGGCAACAGCTTTCTCTTGGTGTTCACTGGCGATGAAGTGGGCAACAGCTTTCTCTTGGTGTTCACTGGCGATGAAGTGGGCAACAGCTTTCTCTTGGTGTTCACTGGCGATGAAGTGGGCAACAGCTTTCTCTTTGTGTTCACTGGCGATGAAGTGGGCAACAGCTTTCTCTTTTTGTTCACTGGCGATGAAGTGGGCAACAGCTTTCTCTTGGTGTTCACTGGCGATGAAGTGGGCAACAGCTTTCTCTTTTTGTTCACTGGCGATAAAGTGAGGCCACAGCTTTCTCTTTGTGTGAACTGGCGATGAAGTGGGGCAACAGCTTTCTCTTTGTGTGAACTGGCGATGAAGTGGGGCAACATCTTTCTCTTTGTGTTCACTGGCGATGAAGTGGGCAACAGTTTTCTCTTTGTGTGAACTGGCGATGAAGTGGCCAACAGCTTTCTCTTTGTGTGAACTGGCGATAAAGTGGGCAACAGCTTTCTCTTTGTGTGAACTGGCGATGAAGTGGGCAACAGCTTTCTCTTTGTGTTCACTGGCGATGAAGTGGGGCAACATCTTTCTCTTTGTGTTCACTGGCGATGAAGTGGGCAACAGTTTTCTCTTTGTGTGAACTGGCGATGAAGTGGGCAACAGCTTTCTCTTTGTGTGAACTGGCGATGAAGTGGGCAACAGCTTTCTCTTTGTGTGAACTGGCGATGAAGTGGGCAACAGCTTTCTCTTTGTGTGAACTGGCGATGAAGTGGGCAACAGTTTTCTCTTTGTGTGAACTGGCGATGAAGTGGGCAACAGCTTTCTCTTTTTGTGAACTGGCGATGAAGTGGGCAACAGCTTTCTCTTTGTGTGAACTGGCGATGAAGTGGGCAACAGCTTTCTCTTTGTGTGAACTGGCGATGAAGTGGGGCAACGTTGTAAAATAAAAAAATAAACACATCAATGAATGACGGGGTTTGAGGGGTGGTGGTCAATTGTCCATGGTACATGTGTAAAACTAGCTGGAGAAAAAGTTAGACCATTTTTTTTCGACTTCTGTAACTGTCGTAAGCTGACAGTCGAGTTGCTGATGTCCTCTGACCAGTGATATTTCCACATTTTAAGGTAGCCAATAATGAACTTTCGTTAATGTTTTTGTGTTGTTGTTAGGTCTTATGTACGTCTTGTGCACTCCAATAGTATTTCAAAAATAACAATGCTTTGACTGAACTGTAACAAAGGAGTTTCTTACTTTATACAATAAGCTTATTTGAAAAAAATGTGGTCATTTCTAGAAATGTTAATACGGTTATGATTTATATTATAGCTAGTCAATATCAACCTGGCTTTATAGTCCTTTAATATATGAGTAACATCAGACAGTTAATGGATATTTTTATATTGATTCTTGTTTTGTCTGGTATAAGAAATAATTGTTCGAAATTTCAACTTGATCTGAGATTTGGTCTGATAGAAATAACAGGTACAAAGTTTGTACCAGACAGAAAGAGTGAAATGATATAAACTTTGTAAAAACACTACACGTTTGGTTGTTATGTGTGGAACTTATCAGATTAGAGGTACTCAGGCCAACATGGTGAGAAGCAGTTGAGATGCTCTTTGCGGTTGTCTGGATAAGGATAAGATGTCTAAAAAACAGTAAAGGGTTGGTCAGAGGCGTAGTGATGGGGGGCAAGGGGGCACGATGCCCTGGCGCTACCCTCAAAGGGTGCGCCACTCACAACCTATATATAATCCCGGAACGTTCGGCTGCACACTGAGCATGTTATTACAGCTGGAGCGTGTGTCGGTTGCCTTGATCTTGATTTCTGGCGCTTTTCTTCTGCCAGCTCTGTTCTGTCGTCATCTGTAATAGTCGTGCAAGTTTTCTCAGCGTTTCGCCATAATCCTGTGTATAAAAGTCATTTTAGTTATATTTTCTTGTTTTATTTGTAAATAAAAAAAATATAAGCCATACTGTTTATGACTTTGTTGTTTGTTTTACATGTTTCGGATGTTCCTTCAGAGTTGACTTACTAGTCCAAACCTCCCGCAGGACGACGGGGAATGGGAGCCGGCAGGGTTTGAACCCTTGACCGTCGATAAATCCAAACGACAGTCCAGCGCGCAAACCGCAGGACCAGGCAGCCACAGCTGCACACTTCTTTTGTATTTCAGCAGTATATGAGGGTGGGAGAGAGCTTA
This sequence comes from Biomphalaria sudanica, assembly GCA_036873155.1. Classification (NCBI taxonomy): domain Eukaryota; kingdom Metazoa; phylum Mollusca; class Gastropoda; family Planorbidae; genus Biomphalaria; species Biomphalaria sudanica. The sequence goes on along the minus strand of JAZGLO010000647.1, from coordinate 33,024 downwards.
TTACAACAGTTTATGTAACACTTCCTTTTATTTTATTTTTTAACTTTTTTTTTGGTACAAGAGGACATGAAAAACACATAGGACATCTGCCTTGAGCATAGCATCTTCCTATTGGCTCTAGACTTGAAGATGCAGTTATCACAGGAGAAATGCTCCCGTCGCCTCAGAGTGGTCCTCCTGTGGAAACGTCCGCCAAGGGAGTCGGATAGGCCAAGTACGGCAGCAAACACTGTATTCCTCAATAATCTTAGGAATCGAAGACAAGATTTATTATAAAAGTAGACGAAACATTCAGTGAAAGACGCACACTTTGGGTAGTATTTATTCAACGCTAGGAAGAAATGTGCTGAAAGTGTTGGGTTGACACGACACAAGATGGCAAGTGTAACAACTGATGATGTCCATGCTTTGTCTGAGAAAAACATGCTTTGTTAAGACTAAGACTGCTTTATTGATCAATGTAGATAATTGTTGTGATTACAAGGACTCTTTTCTCATATAAAGACAACATAACAGAAACATACAAATAAATAGAACAGACACAACATAAGGAGTTCATTGTTTTGTAAAATGTTTTACATGTCTCGGATGTTCCTTCAGAATTGAGGAAAATTACCTCCTAGTCCAAACTTCCCGCAGGACAACGGAGGATAGGAGCGGGCAGGGTTTAAACCCTAGACCATCCATACATCTGAAGGACAGTCCAGCGCGCAAACCGCAATATTAGGCAGCCATTACACACAGGTATCTTGGTCCTTTTCATGTTTCGATGGCTGGGATTCATATAGTCTGACCGAATAAAGTAGGAAGGAGTTTTGTACTGTTCTGGTCTTGTCTTGATTGACAGAAGTCGCCCACTTCGCGACCACTTGACAAAGTTTTGATGGAGCGGGTGGCTTTTGTCTTCCAAGATTTTTCCGATTTTCTTTAAGGTATTTCTGTTCCTAAAGTGAATTCAATTCTGGTCATGTTGTGTGTACTTTTGAATGCTCTTTGTAGAATGATTTCTAACCAATATCACTGCCATACACTGTTACCTCTGCACGGTGTGGTTTGGTGCAAAGCTTCATTGATTATTAAACATCTTATTGACCCAATGACATCAGTGATCAAACTGAGAAGATCAAGGGGTCTTACCCTCAGGCAGTACCGAGATGTATTTGAAAATGTGTAAGCATAACATTTCGATGTTCAGTACTACAGCATTGTCCGCTGGAATTTGGAAATTCCAATCTTTTATCATGTATCAATGTCTTCTTATTCCTTTTTTTTATCCTCTTTTCTGTTTTCTTTTGTTTCTCCGACAGATGGCGTGACGTACAGGTTGTAATGTACACACTTCATGTCTTAAAGGGTATATCTTCGCAAAAGTAAACCCGTCGGAAAAGAGAATTCTAGTACAATGTCTAGAAAGATGCCCAAATATGCATAGAAGTGTTGATTTTTTTTTCTTTTACGTGAACAAATAACGACAAATATTTCTTTTTAAATTGTAGTACTTTCGGTAACTAAAGAAAAAAAAAGACCATGGCTTGAATATTTCTGGTCCATTGGTGAATTTGATGGGGACCGCCACTGAGTTTTTGTAATAACTCAAACTCTCTTTCTAATCTATTAAAATTAAACATTTTTTTTACAAGTATAATTCATAAGTTTGTCTCGTATTCTGTGTCCATCTAGTCGTACTATTGAATCAGAGACTTAACCTCTTCAAAGTCATTGGAGTTCATGGCTACTTCAGGCGACTCGTTCCATACTCCAATAGCATTGGAAAAACATGCAAAATAAAATAAACATAATGAAAAATGGCCAACAAAAGGGAAGAGCTTCACGATCACAACTATAACTCTCAATAGCGTAGACTTTATTTCCATTGTTCGAAATTTAATGAAATACTCAGAAAGACACAAAGATAAAGGCACATTCCTCGTTCCATAGGCTAGGACAAATTTATACAAAAGCTCTTTCTTCCCTAGCGCTATTTAAGCATGTAATGAGTTGCCTGAGCTAGCCAGGAAAACCAGTGACTTGGTGGAGTTTAAGTCAATGGTAAAAATGCATGACGGGTAGGACGTAATCATCTCTTTTTAAAATTAACTTCTGTATTATATAAGATAATATATCATACAAATTAGTTAAATACCAATATTACATCTGCGGTGGCTGAGCGGTAAAGCGCTTGGCTTCCGAACCGAGAGTCCCGGATTTTTTTAAATTTCGGGATCTTTTGACGCCTTTGAGTCCATCAAGCTCTAATGGGTACCTTACTTTAGTTGGGGAAAAGTAAAGGCGGTTGGTCATTGTGCTAGCCACATGACACCCTCGTTAACCGTAAGCTACAGAAACAGATGACTTTTACATCATCTGCCCTTTGCATCACAGGTCTAAAAGGGGAACTTTTCTTTTACCAGTATTTAATAAACTAATTATATAATTGTTTCAAGTGTTTTACCTTTATTTTGATGTCTTTTTGAGTAATTTTTTAAGGTTAATTGTTGTATATTAATTAAATTGGAATTTCACGTATAATGTATTATTGATTATAGTTTTTCTTTATGTATTTTTAACAACTTGAACGAAAATGTTACTCTGGTTTATAGTTTCATTTGAAGATTCATTGAAGATAAATCTCACGGCTCTATTTTGTGTCTTTTCTAGGTTCTTATTGTTTTCTGGAGGTGAGAGGATGCATTATAAAATGTTAAAGTTTAATTAAAGACTCAATAAAAAAACAACAACAAAGATTTACTGCTGCAGGGGTAAACGACTGTATAGACTTTACGTGCATGTTTAATATTCCTGTTGATTTTGTAAAACATGCTTTTAATAAACCGCCTAGTCCAGTGGTGCTCAACCTTTATCGGCCGACGGGCCAATTTCATCTTATTTCCCTTACCGCCTCTCTATCTATATCCACTATGATACAAATAGACTGGTTACAACACAGTAGAAAAAAACAAAAAAGATTCGATTTAAAAAAATGGCCACTCCCCAATTTTCTGATGGACTTACGCGACCACCGGAAAATAGTCATTTGACCCCAAAGGGGACGCGATTCACAGGTTGAGAACCCCTGGATTAGAGGATCAAATATTTAGTTGGGTTGGGAGCGGCGTTGTAATGCAGCCCTTTTTATGGACGAAATGAAAAGTGTTCTGGCCAGGACACACACACAAACACACAAAGATATCAACTATTTCAATCGTAGCAAGGCACGGGTATCTGCTAGTTGATTTATATTTGTAAGTAGGTTCAATTCACTTTTTTTTCAGTGATAATGAATAGGTAGCAATAGCGAGTCTTAAGGGAATATACAACAATCTTTTAAATCAAAAAATGAACCTACTTCTTATTACACAGCTGTCAAGGTAAAAAAGAGATGTCGTTTGAAGCACAAGGGAGATAATAATGTAATAAAAACTTTAAGCAACATGTCACTTCTTTGAAAACTACAAGTCTTTCTGTCACTCAATTCTCTGGCTGCAATTTTCACTCTCTTATATTAAACAGCCCTTAAAGGAAATAAGAACACCAATAGTTAACACTTGCACAACACTGAAAATGTCTTTGAAAAAACACATTGAATGAACACATAACACAAAAGGCCAAGATATTTTATTGGTAAAGTTTGTTCAATAGAATCCATTGTAAATAAAAAATATTTTTTTGGAATGAAAATCTGAAACCAAATCAGACAAACAAAATATGTTTAGTTCAAGAAACTCCTGTTCAAGGGCAGTAATCCAATTCATTATTCTGATGGCTGAAGTAAAACAAATATTTTTTTCTGGAAATGATAATAAACTTTAAAAAGCAAAAGTTGAGACAACATACCAAACTCTTGTTCTGCACAGAAAGAGTTAATTAGAGATACGCATTTACAAGACTATTTTGATGTACATCTGTGGTTATGTCAACTCTTTAATCGTAACAATTATAAAACTCTTGAAATGAGTTATTAGTGTTCATCTATAGTCTATCTAATGTGCAGTATTTTACTTCTTACACTCGTGCATAATGTTCCGGAACTGTGAAACTATATTACTAGTTGTTACCCCTGTGTGTGACTGCTGTCAAATTACAGCCAGTCGACATTGACCAGTGACTATACTTGTTTATTTTCCACAAAAAAATAGATATAGTCTCAGAAGATGTTTAAGTTTCATGTGCAAAACCTACAAACTACAAACCTGCACATTAACAAGATGTAAGGATCAAGACCAGACGGTTAGATACTTGAGTAAAGTTTAACGACTAGTGGTTCACAGACTAGTGGTTCACGGCTAAATGTTCACGACAAGTAATTTACAAGTGGTTCACAGACTAGTGGTTCATGACAAGTGGTTTACGACAAGTGGTTCACAGACTAGTGGTTCATGACTAGTGGTTCACAGACTAGTGGTTTACGACAAGTGGTTCACAGACTAGTGGTTCATGACTAGTGGTTCACGACTAGTGGTTCACAGACTAGTGGTTCACAGACTAGTGGTTCACAGACTAGTGGTTCACAGACTAGTGGTTTACAGACTCTTGGTTCACGACTAGTGGTTCACAGACTAGTGGTTCCAGACTAGTGGTTCACAGACTAGTGGTTCACAGACTAGTGGTTCACAGACTAGTGGTTCCAGACTAGTGGTTCACAGACTAGTGGTTCCAGACTAGTAGTTCACAGACTAGTGGTTCACAGACTAGTGGTTCACAGACTAGTGGTTCCAGACTAGTGGTTCACAGACTAGTGGTTCACGACTAGTGGTTCACAACAACTGGTTCACTGGATAGTAACATAGTTCTAATATTTTTGTGTCCAGTCCACATACATCTCAGGTTAAGGTGACATTCGTTCTGGTGGTAGAGGAGCCAGTCAGTTCTCGGTTGGCACGCTTTTCTTCCAGAGCTGAGGCCCATGTTCTTATGTTCCCTGTACATCGCTTTCTTGGTCACTATCTCTCTCCAAGAAGTGCAGTCTAGGACTAAGTCTTCTCTGTGGTCAGTATCAATGTCCACTGCTTTTAGGTCGCCTTTGAGGTCATCCACAGATCTGAGATGGACATGTATGATAAAAAAAAACAATCACTGTACTGCGTATGTGTGTGCGTGTGTGTACTGTACACATTATCCATAATTTGATGATAGTGTGTGTTGTTGCCTGTTGTTGACTTGTAGCACCAATCAGCTGGCAGACAACTAAACCGCTAAAGGCGTAATGTATCTTAACAAATAAAACTTCAAATAACTTGAATAACTTCTTTTTGTGAACAAAACTAGATAGAAATGCATTTTAATATAGACAAAATCAAGTTAATATGAAACTAAATACATGGAGTAGACTTTAGTAAGAATATTTCTTAACATGATCTAACTCACTACAACAGCGATGCCCAAAATACGGCCCGCGGGCCAAATCCGGCGATGTGGTTTTATCCGGCCCACCGAAACGTCTGCATAAAATGTAGATTAGGTTGAAAAAAATTATCTTTACCCACGTTAGGGTCCTGACTTTTTCTCTGATGAATTGGTATCATGCCATTTAAAATGTGTAGGTTTATGAAGTGAGAGAGCCGAAGAAACTACAAGTTGACTCTGAATTTAGAATCACACCAGGAAAATTGAACGGATCTTTAATAAATTTTGTTATGGAACTTGATAATAAACCAACATATTTATTTTGTCAATTGTAGCTGTTTAAAAAAAAAACAACAACAACATATATACGGCTTTATTACACAAATATGACGGCATTCTTGGTTTGAGCCGCGAATAAAAGGTTGTTAAACCAAGCCTAGACATTGGAGGATTGATGGGAATATTTACCAAAAAGTGACAAGAAAATGAGTCGTTGGTAAAGCTAGCTACAAAGATGCTCACATTTTAAGAGAGAAATGAAGCCAGTTAATATCATATACATTCATGCAAGTATTAGATCCACTGGTTTCTAATAAAATTATTTTATGTCAATTTCATTTCGTTTATGTACATTTTCGGTCATGTGGCGCAAAATGAGTGTCGGAAATAAACATGGCCCGCAGGTCGAATTAGTCTGAGCATCATTGCACTACAATAACACAACCTTTCAGTCTCACGTTCTGGAGTCGTCTCCCCTAACTGAAATGCAATGACGACAGCGCCTATTTAGTTGATGCAAATCAGGTGACGTTAATTTAGGTGATGTTATTTAGGTGGCGTTAATTAGGTGATGTTTATAAGGTAATGTTAATTAGGTAATGTTAATTAGGTGTTAATTAGATAACGTTAACTAGGGAAGGTTTTCCTTGTCTGTATTTGCCAAATACGAACTATAAATCTACACCTAGACAACAAAACCTGTATAAATACTCAGACACAGAGATAAAGGTACATTTCTTATTCCGTATGCTGAGATATATATATATACAAATGCTCCATCTTTCCTAGTGCTATTTGAGCATGGTATCAGTGGCACAAAGGGGTTCAATGAACCAGGGACCACGACCATCAGGGGACACAGCCTGTGACGTAGCAACACTAGCTCCACTGGGTTTATTTCACTTGAGCCCATGACGGATGACAAGGGGCCACATGAGATTTAGAGGATGATATCAAAGTGAAATAAAAAAAACTTTTGTAAGAACCGATTAAAACGTAGAATCTACAAAGCTTCCTCAAAATGTTCTTAACTTTCTACTCAAAAAAGTTATATTCGTTTTAAAACATTAATCCGTGTTTTTAAGCTAAAGTCATCGTACTAGCGACTTTCATTACTTCATTGTAAGAAACTTGCTCTCAACCAGGTTATTTGTAGCGGTGGCTAGCCCTGACCGTGCATTTGAGGTAACAATAGTTGCTTGATCAATCCACTCTGTTTCTTCTTCTGTATATTTATAAAACCATGAATAGTATTCAAGGAATGGGGGGCAGGGGGCTATGCGAAACGAATTGAGCGGGGCCCAGTCTGCTTAGGGATAAGAATATAAGGGAAAATTATGATTTTTGGTTCAATATGCATGAGTAAATGCATGACGCGTAGGACGTAATCATCTTCTTTTTTAAAGTAACGTCTGTATTATATGAGATATAAGATTATGATCTAGAGTTAGCGCGGGGCCTAAGAAAGTGCAGGGCCCACTGTTGCAGCTTAGGTTGCATTGGCCTCACACCGGCCCTGGTTGGGGGGAGGGAGAAAGAGTTTGGTTCAGAAAATATTTATGTGTTGTAGAGAAAGAAAAAATGGAAATTGGAAGAGGGGTGACAATTACATTTTAGTCTATAGGGATAGTCCTGATGGTCAAGAATCAAAATTGTGACATGCTTGCTAATTATTTAATTTTCTGAAAGCTCAATTTGTTTCTTTTTTCTATAACTATGACATAGTTAATTTTAGGTGTTTTGTATATACCAATTTATTTAGAGACACAAGTCAGAGAAATAAAATGACTACTTTCTGCTGTGTTTATTAAAAAACATTGAGCATAATTTTATGACTTAAGTCAGAGATCTAAACTGACTTCTTTCTGCTGTGTTTATAAAAAAACAAACGTTTGCACTTTGAATGCCATAAGAGACATTTGTATATAATGTTTTGCTTATTGTCCAGTGCACAATTGTAAGCGCAATCAACGATGTTAAAAATGTTGGAAAGTTAGCAGCAAGATCTACATAAAGCAGATAAAAAACTGCAGAAGATCTATAATGAAATAAATAATTAGAGAATGACTTTTTGAGTGTAAGATAAAAGGGGCTGCTAAAGTAGCAGAACCTTTTATTGTTGATGCAGTTTTTTCCCTCTACAACAGGGGTTCTCAACCTGTGGGTCGCGATCCCCTTGGGGGTCGATTGACCATTTGCCAGGGGTCGCTTAACACCATCGAAACTATGGATTGTTATTGCCTACTCTTCTATTGCTGTATGTGTGTGTTGTGTCGGGAAGGAGGTCGCGGCAGAGTGGGGGATTGTAAAAAGGGGTCGCCGAGCTTAAAAGGTTGAGAACCGCTGTTCTACACGATTGCGGAAAGTTAAGAAGCTTTTTGATGAGCCTACTACTAATGATCAAGAAGAGAATACTCAAAAGAAGACTTTCAAATTCAACGCATTTTACGGCACTATTGATGTCATTGTTTCTCAGTAACATAACGAATTTCATGGGTATACAAAAGTGGTCGAAATGTTTTCGTATTTGAAGCCCATTTCATTTCAAGTGCTAACAGCCAAGAGTTGGAGGACGGCAACATCCTTCTAGTCTTATCTGACTCAGATGATAGTTTTCTATGAATATTGTTCAGAGATAAAGTACAGTTCCCCTATTAGACCATACAGTCTATAGGGAAGATGATGTAATGTCATCAGTTTCTTTGGCCAACGGTTAACGAGCAGAGTGTCATGTGGCCAGCACAAAGACCAAGCTCCTTTACTGTCCCCAACTGAAGTCAGGTATTCATTAGAGGGTGTACTCAGGGGCGCCCTGATAGTCCCGAACTAAAATCCCAGTCATTACCGGGATTCGAACCCAGGACCCCAGGTTTGGAAGCCAAGCTGTTTAACCATTCAGCCGCCGCGCCCATATTGTTCACAGATACAACCCATCAAAAGAAACCTTTAATGACATATTAAGTCTGTGTTCAATACCAGATATGGCTAGTTTTTTTTTTTTTATTAATATACATAACTGCATTGGTTTGGGCTGTTTTTTTTTGTTTTTTTAAAGCTAAACATACATCTATTGAAGATAAAAAGTCACTCTGCGCTCTCGATTTAATTATGTATTTACAATGTGTTGATGAATTGTGTCGAGTATATTACAAAATGTTCGCCAATTTAATGGAAGGAATAGACAGGCCTGTCATTTTAAGAGGCTCTAAACAAGGCAAGAGACAGGGAGGAATGGAGAAAGATGGTCGACGAGTCTTTCTTGGTGCCCCAACGGTCTAAAAGACTAAAGAATTGACAAAAGTAAAGGTAAAATTATTATAAAAACATTAAGCAATTTTCCGAGCAAATCAGATGAGTTGTCATTGCCACCGAAACGTCGTCATTACGTAGAAACAACTTTGTCTCAACAATAAAAAAGGAAGTTTGAAAACGAAAAGGTAGCTATTAAAAAACCTGCATATTTGTTTTATAAAGAAAGAGTGGCTCTTTGGAAAGTACATGACATAGCAGAACTTCATGAGTCCAAATACATCAACAAATGAGGCGGTATTCTTGACTTGAGACATGATTGTTTGACTACACTTAGAGTGGAGGATTAGTATTAATAAATAAAAAATTATATTTACCAAATGAGACAAGAAAATTACTCGACTGTAACTATTATTTGTAAAATGTTTTACATGATTCAGATGTTTTTTCAGAGTTAAAGATAATTTATATCATAGTCCAAACCTGCCAGTGTGTGAAATAGGATGGCAGCGGGCAGGGTAAGAACCTGAGGTAGTTGAGAAGTCCAAATAAAGGTCCAGTGCGCATACCGCACGAATAGACAGCCTCCTATCATCATCATCATCATCATCATCATCAAACTCCATTAGAGTGAGTGCTTGAGAGGCTCAAATCCTCTCTTGCTAAAGCCCTGGACAGAAACCCTGCTGTCTTGCTTAGTGCATAAATGTCGCCATACAGGACGAGAACTTTGGGTTTCCCAGACCTGTCAAGACGGAGATCAGCAAGTCTGGGGCAGTCAAAATTTGGCCATAGCCGCGAGAAATATGAGCCAACAGGACAGTGGCCTGTCATGCACTGTGCTATAATAGCTTGCTCAGGCCTGGACCGCCTCCATCACGGGGAAGTGCGGTCAGGGCGCCTCATGCGCTCCCAGACTCCACGGGCTTTTTGGGACTTGTCCCAGCACTCAGCCACCTATAGATTAGTTCAATTGTAAATAGAATCATGAAACTATATTTCGACGGCGAATGCAAACAAAAAAATGCTAGCTGAAGAAATATGCCCTGAAAAAAAAAGAATGCTATTGAAGCTGCCAACTTTCCTCCTAACCCTTTACTAATTCACCTTTCTGAATTGTAATTGATCCGCTTTGTATTGTTTGATTACAAATGCGGATACTCCAAAGTATGTCTTTGTCGTCGCTTTTCAAGTAAAATTGTGTATAAGTACGTTGTTGGATTTCCATTAAGTCATTGTTTATTAATACACTTAATGTGAAAGTAAATAGAATGTCTAGAAATCACATGAAAATTAAAGCTGACGTTGTTGACTGTCAGTGATATAGTGAGTTTCGAGGATGTGACTGAAATAGTGTAGACTGTCAGGTCGTACTCAATGCCCATACCTATAAAAACAAAAATATCTCTTCAAATGAGACTTACACATGGAAATCTATATTTATACATACTGGTGTTCACCGATAGTACTGTTTGATATTCGGCCGGAGCCGTAGCTACTATCCGGGGCACCCTTTATATATACTAGCATTGCAAGCTGGCTATAGCAATTAATTTACTTCAGCGCTTTACATTGTTTATTGTGGCCGGAACATTCCCTCCTATTATTAGCTTCTAAGAATCATGTCACATTTAAACCCTCTCCCTAACCTAATTCAACTCTGAAGGAATATCCGAAACATGGAAAACATTTTACAACAAATTTATATAGCACGGGATCTCATTTGTAGTTAGTTGTACGTCATATACTTGACATAGTTATTGTAACATTGTTATGAGGAAGGGGGAGATATAATGTTACAATGGAAACCCAAACTCAAACTCGGTCCTTGAAGTGGCTTCAATATTGTCAGCAAGAAGATTAGAGACTATAACTGTATCAGAACCTACAGACTATTCACAACAATAAGCTTATTTTAATACATTTGTATTGTTAATCTGACGATCGAGATGATATCAGATGATACGTTCATTTTGTCTTTTTACTATTTTAAGATTTGAAGATAAAGCTCAATTAGAACCTGGCCTAATTGATAGTAGTACGGCTATTGATCACAAGGAGTGAACACTTTGATGTACACAGACGTCCGGTGGTATATAATTTAAGTATTGTTACAATTACATAGTTTCTATTGTCGTTTTAAATTAGATTCAACATATATGCAAAATAAATAGATTTTTTTTCTATCTTAAAACAAAAGTAAACATTTTATTAATAAAATAAATAGCTTGGATGGCTGCAAATTGTTAATTTAGTAATAAGTTTTTAAAACATTTTTTTACGCAAACATGTTTTAAAATGTCTAACACAAAAAACTAACTTTATTGTCTCCCATGTTTTGTTACTTTACTATTTATAGTGAATATTTTAAGTTTTTGTGTATTTTTATTCAAAATGATTGTATATTTTATTTTAACAATAAAGTTTTCGATTTCAGAAATAAAAAAAGTAGCAGTTGTATCTGAACTTTGAAAGGTCTAAAATACCATATATCGCACTTTCAATATACATTTTAACATTTGAGATCACACAAAACTAATAGGGGTTATTTTTTTTTTAGAAGGCGTTTGTGTCACTTGTGTCAGCTTTAAAAAAAAGTTCGATATAGATTGTTGGGAAGTAGAACGTTATAAAGAAGGTTGTTGTAAAAAAAAAATAGATTAGAAAATAAATATTTTGTAAATTAGTTTGTTAGAGAACGGATAGTGATTTAATAGTCATTCGGAAAGACAGTATCGATGTTTAGTGTGGCGGCTAGGGTGGGGATGGTACCGATAGGTTAAAATATCTATAACAAGTTTTAATCCTATAGATATTTTATTGATTATATTAACAAGCTGTGATGTCTACAAAGAAAAAGGTTTGAGATATAAATACTTAGTATTTATTATTAAAAAAGGTAAGAAAAATAAGTTCGCATACAAATTGAGTTATTTCTTAACTGAAATAAGTTCACCCTCCTCAAGGAGTCGGCCGAGTAAGGGGGGGGGGGGGCTATCGCATCAATAGCTCTCCACCCCCAGGTCCGCCAGTATATCCGACACACAAACATACGCAAGACATACACGTCAAGCACAGATACACACTTCCAATATACAAACACACATCAAACAAACATACAATGTTAGAAAAACATACATAGTTCAGACACAGACAAATAACAGAAAAAATGCATATAGCAGACACACACACATACATATATATATGTAAGAACATGAAAGATAAAAAATATATATATTATAGCATCTAATATATATTTAAGATTACTACTCTAGGTGTACCTAGACATGTTTGGCTATATAACAATAGACTTTTTCATTCGGATGGGTCTGCTTTACCAAAATATACTTTTTCCAACTTGGGTGTCACACGATGTGCCATCTCGCTAGCACCTTAGCTCCCTGAATAACGCCACTGTCTTGGGATCAAATGTATGTATTAATCATATCTTTAAATGTTAGTGGTCTACGAAAGGGGAATAGATGCTATTAGTAATTAGTGGTCTGTCTGTCCGTCCGTCCTTCCCTTTTAGATATCAGAAACTAGAAGAGAAAATGCCAGTACGACATCATGGCATTTTTTATCTTTCAAAGTTTTGATGTAAATGTTACTTTTTCTTTTCCAAAAGTGATCAATTTCATTTTTAAAATTATCTATGCAAGCATATCATGTTCTTACTTAAGTTGATTGAAATTTTTACCAAGTTGTTGTTTTTTTCTAAAAAGATCACAAGACATTTCCTGTGGCATCTTAAGTATCGAGGGACGATCTTTTCCCTTTGCAACTTCTGTTGTGATCCCTTGGTGTTTATGCCATCTGCTATTATAACACTTTATTTATGCTTGTCTTCATGTGGATCTATCCAAATGTTGGTGTCGACCGGAAGACGGAGCCTGCTTATGGAATGGGAGAGTAATGGGGTTAAACATAATCTTTAAGCGCAATATTACATTCTATGGGCTATGCCTTCCCTAGATTCGATAGCAATGTTCAATGTTTTGAGTTCCCGTTTTATTACATCCACCAATACTAAGACCAAAAAAGCTACAGACAGAGAAAAAACATGGGCCTCAGGTCTGGAAGAAAAGCGTACAATGCGAAAAATGTCTAGCTCCTCTACCACCTAATCGAAAGTCAACTTAACCTGCAATATTTGCTGACGGGAATGTCTCTCCAAAATAGGGCTCCACAGTAACATGAAAAAGTGTTCGAGATGAACCCTAGTCGTTCTACAACTGTAAAAGTGTTCGAGATGAACCCTAGTCGTTCTACGACTGTAAAAGTGTTCGAGATGAACCCTAGTCGTTCTACAACTGTAAAAGTGTTCGAGATGAACCCTAGTCGTTCTACAACTGTAAAAGTGTTCGAGATGAACCCTAGTCGTTCTACAACTGTAAAAGTGTTCGAGATGAACCCTAGTCGTTCTACAACTGTAAAAGTGTTCGAGATGAACCCTAGTCGTTCTACGACTGTAAAAGTGTTCGAGATGAACCCTAGTCGTTCTACGACTGTAAAAGTGTTCGAGATGAACCCTAGTCGTTCTACGACTGTAAAAGACCAACATTAGAACATTCGACGCTTTTGTTTTTAATTACGTTGAAAAAATGTTGTTTTTTTTTGTTTTCTATGAATTTTTAAGTTTGTTTGACTCTATAGGCCCCGTTCTACACTTTCTGAGGGTCAGGCTCTTGTCAGCTTCACACTGTCTGCACTTTTGTAAGTCCGGCCTAGAAGAAAAATAAGTCTGTACACAATGCTACCACAGATCCATTTCATCTTTATTACTCATTGTCTTGTACAAGGTACGTGTTTAAAGTTGAATTGAAAGTGAATGTATTAATAAAGAACTGATAAGCCTAATAGTGAGAGTATACAATGAAATTTAAATGCAACTTCTCTTTAATTCTCAAACAGTTGTATTCTGTCACCGGCTTCAACTCTTTCCCTACAATCAAACAAAGAACTGTGGCATCGGTCTTGTGGAAGAGAATGATAGAATTCTGATGTATGGCAAAGTGGATTTCAATGGAATCATTCCGGCATCATCAGATGTCTACGTTGAAATCAAAAGAAAAACTGAAACGAGTTTTCAATTAGTACGAGATCAGGACACATTCAATATTTGTTTCGTTTGTATTTTTTAATAATTCGCTATTCTTCTCTAGCAATGACTTTAATGTTTTTTTTTTAAATCTTGTACACATTATATCAATAGCCTTTTATCTTCCAGTAGCAAAGTGTACTTTTTGAGCTGCCCACGAAAGAAAAAAAAGTTTTTTGTGTGGTCTGTGTGTTCGTCCAACCAATTTAGAGTGCAGAAAAAAAAAGCCTATACTATTTTAGATGTTACAAAATTGAGCTCTATTGTAACGGCTTAAAAAAAATAAAATTAACCTTGCAAGCAGTTTTTTTCCCATTAAACTACACACCAATTTTACACTTGTTGACTGTTAATAGTATAAAATAAAGAAAGAAACGGAGTTCAACGAATAGTACATCTGGTACCTTTTGGCTTTTAATCAAATAGAAAAGTTTTTTTTTACTTAAGACCTTGATTGTCAAACGTATGAAATCACTAAATAGATCATCAAGCAGTAAGATAAGTTAGGCCAGGATCACATTTGTCTTTTTGATTCATAACAATGAATTCATTATATAAATAGGAATATTAACAACATAATAATAATAGCATTTATTAATCCCTATCATGTCGTATCAAATCGTCAGTCGGCGTAACAACAAAAAAAAATAATTATGCAACACTTTTATATGTACAAGTCTCCTTTATATTTGTTTTATAACTTCCTTTCATGTTTATTTCAGATTTGGTTTTTGATAGTTCCAGAAGATTGTGATACAGTCTTTAAATACTGCAACTGTTTCAAAACTCATGACCCTAAAGTGTTTATATTGACTCTAAATATAACTGCGTTTACTGTAAACAGCGAGGCAGATGTAAGAACGGAATTGATTTACAGGGAGACAACTTTTTCTAGCGAAATAAGGCATTTGCCAATTGTATACGGTGAGAAGAAATAAGTATAGCAAGACTTAAAAACAAAAATTAGTCCGGATTTTTCGAACAGGATTAGTTGCTTTTTATTGGAATTTTAAATAACTTATTAGTAAACAAAATCATTATAGATACAAGTATTTGTAAGAGTGAATAAAGAAACTAACAAGAATGGATTATTTATCTTTGTTGATCCTCTTTACGATAAGTCGGCCGAGATTTTCATACTGAACAATTTTAATTTAATAATTATATTTAAAAAACTAGTTTTAAAAGAAGTTTCATGTATCTAATATTTAAAACATTCCATACTACCACATAAAGCAACACTTCGTGTCAAAGACTAGATAATACAAAGTCCAATACTTTATGTGTTAGTATTTTGCTTTGTTATTGAAGTTTTGTATCACCTCAATCTAAATGTGTGGGTATATATTTTTTGGGGAAATTGTGTAAATCTATTCATTGTCCATGAAAAGATATGCTACAACAACAACAAAATTAGTTAATTAAAAGTTTTTATTTAATTTTAGTTTATATGCAAACAATATATAAAATTTTAAGAAAAAAAAGGAGAGGGCTTGAATTGAGGTGTCACTTTACAAAACTTTAAAGCATTTTTTATAATATATTTTGCAGGTTCTAAAACAGATGTGGTTGTAGTGTATGTCAATGATCAAGTTGTTCACTTTCAGCAGACTGATGTCTCAATCAATGATACACAAGTTACAATAGTGTCTGTGTGTCGTAAACAGTTCGCTGATAATTGTAAACAACAGCTGTCAGACTTGGAGACTGGAACGCTAGTAAAATCTGGGAAAGAAATAATTGTCTACAATACAAACATTAAAGACAGAGTTTACTTTGAACTGACGTACTCTGTTTGTACTATTGAAAGAAACATTTCATTTACAATTACTACAAGTAAGTCATTTCATTAGAACATAAAAAAAAAATAGAAAATGCAAATTAAAAAAAATAAATCTAGAATTGAATGCATCAATGAAATTATGCTTCTTTGTAAAATGTACTTTGACTTTGTATGAGAAGAGATCTTAGAGAATGTAATTTTAAACAAAAAAAACGAACAATTATTATTCTGTTTAGTCTCTTCTCATTGATCATAAATATCACATACATAAAGGTAACAATAGGGACAATATTTTAAATGAAATCAAATGATGAACAAAATTATAAAAATTAAAAAAAAAAAGACGTTGGCTAGACCCTGGCTAGATAATTCATGCAGTTCTAAAATTGTCTTTATTTTCACATTTCTCACAATTGTGGTCAGTGAGATTATGTGCAATCAAAGGTATTTCCGCAATCAGCGCTGTAAAACTTCGCGACTCACTAATTTGGCAGTTTAAAACACAACTTAAGTTAATGAGAGTGTAGTTATATTGTATTAATAGACATGAGTGTCTCTTATAGATCATTCCTTACACAATAGACATAATGAGAATATATACATTAAATAAAGATACTTGGTAGCAGACAAAAAGTTTATTGAATAAATATAACGTAGTTAATCTAGCCCCAAAGGCAATACTTAAACTTAAATCTTAACATCACAAAATATAGCTACCACTCCATGTTCTGAATGATCTTCACAAAATACACATTGCGGCTAAAAACTACATATGCGTCCTTACTATACAAGGACTAAGTAAAAACCACTGGCGGATCCAGGGGGGGTAGGGGAGATCGCCCCCGCCCCACTCGTCCGACCCCCCCCCGAAGGGTGGGGGCGGACGAATTTCAATATAGAATTCACACAATTTGAAAACAAATTTATTACTTATGTTAATAATATATATTAATTATTTGTATTTCAACCTATTTTTAGATTATTTCGCCCCCCTTCTAGTATGTTGGCCGATTTGGTGAGGTCGGGAGGGGGCGATGGTATCAATCCCGCCCCGATACATTTTCGAGTGGGGGGCGGTCTAATTTATTTGTACCAATCACAGCTTGCTAACAGAATCAATTAAATATCTATATGATTAAAACTTGTTATTGATATTTTAACCGATCTTTATATTATGTCGTTCCCTGTTTGCCGATTGCTTGGAGGGAGGGGGGGGGCGAATACCTCTATAGCCCTTTCCACCTAAACCCTTTGACATGAAGGGCGGTCCTACTTTTATGGATAAATCATAGTCTGTGAACAAAATTAATTAAATTAATATATAAATTGTATATTATGTCAATCCCCTTCTGGTATCTTGGCGGATTCGGTGGGGTTGGGGGTCGGGTGATTGCATGTATTGCCCTCCCCACTTTAGCCCTCTGAGTGGGGGGTGTCCTTTTTATGGAGAATCATTGTTTGTGAGCAAAATTAGTTGAGTCGCCCCACCCCTATTCTTTAATGCCTAATGCAATCTTTAGCAGAAATTATTAAAGGAGCGAGGATTAAATTGTTTCTTCTACCGCCCCTCCCATTTCCAGACAGAATTTATTTAATTTCATATGAATTTATATTAATTTTTTTAAGAAAGTTAGAATTCAAACGAAATTTTTCAGTACAAAAGTCATGATTGAGATGAGTTCTAAACCTAAATAATCTTTTCATAGTCGCCTTTTCCCAACCTTTACTCAATGTGATATTTTCTAGTTAATGACTAGACTAGGCTATAACTCAATATTTTTACTTGCATTTTATTGAATATTATTTATCGAATAATTCTTTTTTCGGCGGAGATCCTCAAAGCCAAAGTCTGAATATGTGTGGTATCTTATCTTTTCAAGAAACAAATCGTTTTTATTTGCAATGTATTAAGGGCCTATAAATTCATATTAGAATATTTTTCAAGTACATTAGTTAAAAGGTCCTTTTTTAATAGTATGAATAATGAGCTTTAGGTCAGGAGAATGCATTTCTGCAGTGAAGAATGCAAAAAAAAAAAACGCTTTTTGCGTCGGGGCTTCACCCCGAATCCCACTCTAGAACCTTATAGCGCTACCCCAGTTGTTTTGTTTTTCACCAAAGGTTGAGAAATGCTGCTTTTTTTATTGTCATATATATATATATATATATGTGTGTGTGTGTATGTGTGTGTGTGTGTGTGCTGTACGCACATTTATGCGTAGGGTTAGGGTTTACTGGGAGTTAGGGTTAGGGTTTGGAAAAATAATCGCCACCCCCCACTCTAAAGTTCTGGATCCGCTAGTGGTAACAATTGAGGTTTTCACTTCGCAGTCAGTTTTAGGCCGAAAGCTTTTCCAGTACAATAGGCACGAGGTGATAAAGTGACTACTTATTTCCTTCATATCACAGAGAGTCTCAAACCAGTCTGTGGTACAATTATTGGGAAAAATAGATTTCAATTTCACCAGCATTAAAGCAGCTAGGAAATGTATAGTATTTTGATTTTAAATTGGTTTTCTTTTTTCACATTAGAAATACTTTTAAAAAAAATACACATTAGGTTTAAAAAAAAAACATTTGGCTGTTTTATTTGTGTTTTTTTTTTAACGATGGGGCGATGGAGTCACAAGGAGCTGCCGCACTGGTCATCTTATACCCTAGCTACGCCACTGTCTGTTGCATTCACACATTACTCATCCAGACCCGATCCCACACTGCTAACAGTTCAAGAGGATAGCCGTAAAGTGTATATACAAGACTGTTGTGACAAGGTTTCTGTATGGTATAAGAGGTCAGGGTAAAGTGTTGTGTACCTAGGAGTTAGCCGACTTGCAGAAGTAGCGAGTTTGTTGTAAACAAGGAGAAGGAAAACCATCGAGTGGAGTTGCTTTTATATAAATGTTAGCTTTCTACATACGTTACTATAAAATTGTTTACAATTAAAGCCAGCATGTCTAACACGGCTTTCGGGGGCCACATGCGCCTGCGACCACTTTGCATGCTGCCCGCTTGGCCACATCAAAAATTATCAAAATAATGTTAAACTTTTTTGCTAAAAAGTAAAAGATGACAATAGTATTTGTTAAACTGAACAACAAGAGTGAGTTAGTAGTGTTAGCCTGCTACATTTTGTCAAAATTAATTGCAAGCCATAGCAAATCATTTAGTAAATGTGATTTTACGAAAGCGTGTGTCGTTAAAATAAGTTGTCCAGAAAATGTAAAAGCATTTAAAGAAATAGCGTTAACTAAGAACACTGTCGTACATAGAATTAATAATATGTTAATCAGATTGCATGAACAATTAAAGAACAAAATATTTGATTTTGAATTTTGACTTTTCATTGGCTCTCGATGAGTCAACTGATTTAACGGGTGTAGCACAGTTGGCTATATTCATAAGGGCTTATGACGGGAATTTTAGATACATGAGAAGCTAGAGCTTTGTTCTGTGCATACCACCAAAACAAACGAGGATGTTTTTGAGAAATAACAGAAGTTAATATTGCAGTACAATTTATCTTTGGAAAAGCTAGCTTATCTGGCAACTGATAGTGCACCTCTCATTAAATGAAATAGTTTTGATGCAAAGCTACTTGCAAAAATAAGAGAGACTAATGAAAAATTCTTAATTGGCTCATTTTCAGTGAATGATTCACCAAGAAACTTTCTGCGCAAAGCAATTACAGTTTTAACATGTGTTACGATCAGTTTCAGTCGCTATCATTTTTATTCGTACCCTATTTGCCAATTTTTAATGTTTCTTGATAACATCCATGTAGAGTCTAGCTCTGTCGACCTTGTATATTGTCAAATATTAACAGCTATCCTGGGCATGGCTAAAAAGTTTATTCCTTGAACTTACCTTTGTTAAAAATTCAAAAACATTTGGACGACTGAAATCAACAAACTTCTTATGGCCCGAAAATGGCATACAAAAATGTCCAAAAGAACCCAAACTATCCAACACCCAGGCAGAAATATAACAGACTCAGCCTACTAGTCAAAAACATCTGTTAACAAGGACAAACGAGGACATTGGACCAAAACTTGTGCAAGATAAGACCTAAGGAATAACTCTAAGCCCTGGAGTCTTCTGAGAAATCTCGAAAATGCTGGGCGTACGAAAATAGCAATTTCATTCTTTTCACACATTGGGGTAACCATTTCATCAAAGATAACAATTACCATCTTATTGAACAAATATTTTGCGAAAATCAACAAGGCTGCCAAGAAGTCCCCAATTTTCAAAGCCATTGATAAATCTTGCAAAGCTGATGAAAAAAAAAGAAGGTATTAATGGTCTTTAATGCTAGACATTGAAGGTCGTTAAATGAATGACTTAACTTAGTGACATTAGGGTCATCTGCCTAAAAACTTGCCATCATTATTTATATACCACTGAGAGCTACAGACCCACATCTTGTGTGATAAAGATGGATGAACAAAATAGTAAATGAGCGTCTGATGTGGTACCTTGAGAGTGCCCGTCTTATAGCTCCAGAACAGGCTGGTTTCAGGGCTTGAATGTCCGCTATAGACAAAGTTAACATATTTGTGCAGAGCGTAGCAGATGGATTCCAAATGTCCAAAAGCATATACACAGTCTTCATTCTTAAAACATGCATAGGATAAAGTATGACGGCCTGGTTAGCTTCATAATATAAGAGATGTGGGGGTGGTGAAGACAGATGTATTACTGGATAAAATAATTCCTACAAGAGCGTATAATAAGAACAAGGATGTAAAGAGAAGTGTTAGGGGAAATGACCTCAAGCTCCGTTCTGTCATGCGCCCTTTTCACAGCCTTAATAAATGAACTACCGGCTCAGCTAAAATGCCAAAAGCTGCTATATGCTTATGATATTGTCCTTTGGACATCCGGAAGGAGCGCATCCACTATACACAAGTGTTGCAAGAAGGTCTCCATAAGCTCTGCTCGTACACATAAAAATGGAGGCTAGAAATAAACACTTCCGAAATGATCTATTCTATGTTCACGCTTGGCACTGGCATTCTCGGGTAACCTTTCTGACTCTCCCTCAACGTAGTCGCTTTCAGCATGAAAAAGCTACCCAAGTACATTGGTGTAACTTAAGATTGTAAATTAAAAATATGTGGAGCACATCCAGAATGTTGCGATAAAGGCCTCACGTAAAATTGCATTCTGAGGAAGCTGGCATGCACGAAGTTGGGAGCCGTGGCAGACACACTACAATCCCTGTATTTTAGAGAAGTCTAATCACAGATAGACTACAGTCTACCTGTTGAAATTTATAGCTCTAGGACTGCTCCTGAAGAACGATAAAATACAGCCCCAAGCACTTAGATTTGTCTGTAGAACCTTTAGGACAAGACCAGTAAATGCGGCAGAAATATTGGCTAATATAGGTTCACTAAACGTTAAGAGGAAAAGGTCAGTACTGACCTGCTTTGATTGGTATAAAAGGCAGGATGAAAACCTCCCAGCTAGAAAACTAACGGATGGTTGGAGATGCAGAAGACGTATTCAGATGCTGTCTTTTATGCATCATGCTACTAGACTATCAGATAAAGTTGGATGCTCCAGCAACCGACACAAAAATTCAACACTTTTATCCCTTACTCCCTTTGTTTCGCCCAACGAGCCCAGACACACGCTTGAAACCAGTAGACCCTAATGTCAATAAGCTATATCATTCATTTAACGACCTTTAAAGTCTAGCATTGGAGACCATTAATACCTTCAATCCCTGTGCTATTTTTGCATACACTGTTGGGTCGGAATCAATAGATTCTGAAAGAGCAAGCTATAGAGCTTATATCGACTTTCTTGGTTCACACTCAGTCAAAATCTTTGGACCATGTGGTAGTGTTTGCTGTTTTGAGGAGAAGACCATGACAGTCTGTGAAGCCTTAAAAGTCATTGACTCTCAACTATTTGAGGGCAACAAAGATTGTTGTGGTTACTGACTGAAAATCTATACTACATGTTTTGGAAAGCCTTAAAACATGGATTCCAAAATCAACACTGTCATCATGGCTTCACTCAACAAAAAAATTTATATGGCACCCCTGTAATAATGCAGTGGATACCGAGTCATAGCGGTGTGACTGGCAACACTATTGCAAACTCTATGGCCCACCGGGAGGGCAAATTCCACCCACTGAACAAGCTGTAAGCTTTCATCATGCTCTGGCTATATTTAATACAGAAATGGAAAATTTGTTTTAGTGCTGGGACAAATCCCAAAAAGCCCGTGGAGTCTGTGAGCGCATGAGGCGCACTGACAGCAATTCCCGTGGTGGAAACTGTCCTGGTCTGAGCAAGCTATTATAAAACATTGCAGGACAGGCCATTGTCTTCTTGGCTCATATTTCTCACGGCTATAGCCAAATTTCGATTTACGGTGCCCCCGTTGTAGGGAAGAAGAGGAAACCGTGCCTCATATTCTGTTTGACTGCCCCGGACTTGCTGATCTCCGTCTCGACACGTCTGGGAAACCAAAATTTCTCGACCTGTATGCAAGACAGCAGGGATTATGTGCAGGGCTTTTGCAAGAGATGATTTGAGCCTCCCAAGCCCTCACTCAAATGGAGTTTGATGATGATGATGATGACATTGGACACAAATTTGTTTTCCTTTCTACATAGAAGTCTGCTGGCTCTCATGTTATAACGTATTAAAGAGATTTTTTGCACTGCTTGAAGAAATTGTATTGTTTCCTAACATGAAAGGTGAACCTGTTCAGTATTTCCAAACTGACGAATGGGTAAAGATTTTGACATTTACTGTTGATGGAACTGGTTACCTGCAAGACATGAATTTGTAACTTCGAAGTTGAGACAAAAGTGTCACAACTTCGAGTGATGATGTGAAGTACTTTCAAGCAGAGTTACGACTGTATATTAACCAAATATCAACGTGTCATGTCAGGAACTAAAATATTAAATACGGCCACAACATTTGCTAACGAAGCTTTCAATGACTGTTTTCTAGACTTCGTTTCATACGATGCAGAATATTCGTTGTTTGTTTCTCCATTTTCATTTGCTTCTAAAAATGCTTGTGTTAAAGCGCAACTAGAGATAATAGAATACCAGTCAGATTCTTTGTTGAAAGCGAAGCGTATAGAAGTAGCATTGCAAAAATTTTACATTTATTTACCTGAACGGTACGTTGAATAGCGGAAATTTGCAGCCATAATTATAGCTTTGTTTGCAAGAAGTAAGAATTTCTTTTCTCTAATGAAAGCTAGACAAACATCCCACCGTTGGAGAGTATCTCATCCAAATGTATCATTAGTGTTGAACGTGTAAGTGACCAACAAAACATCCCACCGTTGGAGAGTATCTCATCCAAATGTATCATTAGTGTTGAACGTGTAAGTGACCAACAAAACATCCCACCGTTGGAGAGTATCTCATCCAAATGTATCATTAGTGTTGAACGTGTAAGTGACCAACAAAACATCCCACCGTTGGAGAGTATCTCATCCAAATGTATCATTAGTGTTGAACGTGTAAGTGACCAACAAAACATCCCACCGTTGGAGAGTATCTCATCCAAATGTATCATTAGTGTTGAACGTGTAAGTGACCAACAAAACATCCCACCGTTGGAGAGTATCTCATCCAAATGTATCTTTAGTGTTGAACGTGTAAGTGACCAACAAAACATCCCATCGTTGGAGTGTATCTCATCCAAATGTATCATTAATGTTGAACGTGTAAATGACCAACAAAACATCCCAACGTTGGAGAGTATCTCATCCAAATGTATCATTAGTGTTGAACGTGTAAGTGACCAACAAAACATCCCACCGTTGGAGAGTATCTCATCCAAATGTATCATTAGTGTTGAACGTGTAAGTGACCAACAAAACATCCCACCGTTGGAGAGTATCTCATCCAAATGTATCATTAGTGTTGAACGTGTAAGTGACCAACAAAACATCCCACCGTTGGAGAGTATCTCATCCAAATGTATCATAAGTGTTGAAAGTGTAAGTGACCAACAAATCGTCCACCTGAAAGTAATAAGCTTGTAGCCAAGAAAAGATGTCAAGCATCAGGACAAACAAAGTCATACGTAATGCTAATAATTTTTAATAACTCAATTTTAATACAAATTTAGGATAAGTATGACATTAATTAATGTATTCTTTTGTATTATTTCTAATTCACATAAAACTAATAGGCTATTTTGCAATTGATCTTTGTCTGCTGCCCCTCATGTCATAATAAGTTTTTATGTGGTCCATACACCTTAATGAGTTTGATATGCCTGAATTAAAGTCTCAAGGAACTCGTATCCCTTTTATGAAATAACAACACACTTGAAAAAAATTAAAGCCAAAACTTTTCAAATAGCAATACGTATCACTGTCTGTACTTTTACCCCTATAACTTTCAGACTCGTCCTGGGCTTGAATTTGTTTCAAAAGTTTTGGACTGACATTAAGACTTGATGTATTGACTAGTTCTGACATGGATAACTTACGTCAGCAGACTCTACACACAATTATCTCCATCCGCGTTACCTCCAGTGTTTTAACAATATTGTTACATACATTTAAAATGTCATACATTACTTAATTTACAACTTTATTTTTTTATTTTAGATACAACAACAGACTATTTGCATTTGACAACAGGAACAAATCAAATATTGATTATTATATTGTCAACGGTCCTGACATTAGTAATACTGTTTTATTGTCTTCCTAGTCGTTGTCGTCATTGTCGTCATTGTCGTCATTATCGTCATTGTCGTCATTGTCGTTTTTATTAGGTAATATTCTTCATTAGTTTTAAACTAATAGATTCGTTTGCTTTTTTTTTCTACGAGTAAAATTAAAATATTGTTGAAATAGAAAGTCTTTGAACTATTCACTGGTCTTTAGAGATTGTCAACAAAAGTATTTGGTGTATTCGGTGTAGAAAGCAAAGAAATAGTGATGAATATGTATTTAGGTAATCGTTTAGTTTTGAAACATCTTGATAATACCATTGAAAGAAAGACTGTGCATTACTGAGAGCCTCGCGAGGCAGAGAATGATCTTGTTTTTTTTCGCAGAGTTGGGAGAATTTTTCCATCCATCTGAGCATTTGTTCGCTATTTTCTGTGATGTACTTATATGTTTTGGAAAAGTCCGAGAGCTCCCTGTTGCTGAATACTCTCACTGAGCTTAATTCAGTATTCATCAACACAGATCCATGCTGTCTTCTACTCGGTGGCTTTAACTTCTTTCAGATTTGAGTGGACTTTGATTGCTTATATTGCTTATTGAAATATCTTTACGCGTCTCATTAAAGTTATACAGGAACATAATTTAAAAAAAACACAATTAAGATCAATAATAAGTATAAATAAACATCTATGTTTGTGATATATTTTTTTAAAATTTAAAATATCTATTTTATTTTTTATTTTACAGCTCGGTTTTCGCTTATGAAAAGAGAAAGACACTTCTTAATTCTCAGTTTAGAAACTAGTGTAGTCCCCAATTCAATTGATCTACAACCTAAATGTAATATATATTGGATTATTAGATTTACGTGAGTAAAAGTTTGATCACTTTAAATGTGTTATGTTATCGCATAATCGATACACTATGTCTGACTATGAGATGTTTTTTTTTTATTAGTATAGATAGAGTTACAATAAAGGCTTACTAATAAAGTTATATTTACAATAAAGGCTTACTCGTCCAGATAGATTTACAATAAAGGCTTACTAGTACAGATAGATTTATAATAGAGGCTTATTATTACACCTGGATCTAGTTATTAGGAATGTATTACCAGTGTACACGTTTTTATAACGCACTGTAGTACATTTTTTGACACACAGACACAGACACACAGGCACACACACACACCAACACGCGGTTTCATACAGATATTCACAATTTTTTTATAAGGTGGGAATTGCGAATAAAAAAAATGAATTTGATACATTTGGTTTAGCTGCGGTTTCGATCATTAAAATGTCTTAAGTGTTGAATTAAAGTTTTAATTTGTAACAGTTGGATGTTTTCTATTTGATCGTCCAATACAAAAAGAAGAAATATTGAATGTCGTTGAGTTGATAAGGTCCATAATATAAAAATAAAATGAAAATATTTTTTTCTGATTGAAAGTATCGCCAGTATGCAATTATCAACCTGGTTGTCAGTGGTCATAATGCCCAGCAAGCTCCGCCCACACAGTCGTCTTTATCAACAATTTCAAAAAAGCCAAAACAGACAGCCTCTAGGCATATATTACACAAACAATGTTTATATCGAACTCTAGTTTTCAATATGACAATTGGACAACATAAATACACTAAATAGAGAAGCTTCAGTGAGTATGAGCAAACAATGGCTCAGGGACATATAATGCAGCTACAATGTCAAAGATTCATAAAGAAGTGCAGGCAGTAATAATAAAGAACACAAAAGAAAGTTGAAGGATGTGTACACCGTTTACTTAAATGGTCAAAATTTTTAATCAGGAAATGCAAGTAGTAGACATTTTGTCGGTTTTCAAGAAAAATCTTATCTTCCTTAGCCGCTGTTACCAATCAATGAGATATTTTAATTAATGATATAATTATATATGAACAACTTGCTAGAGTACTCATAGTGTGGATGTTAGACCCATGATGGAAACAATTTATGAAAATGTTACTGCGAATTCTTTGCAGTCGCTCTGAAACTACAAACACTAGAGGAGCAGCGCAAAGACAACTGTTAGCTACTGTGAATACATGTATACTTTTCATTGCTTTACTTTCTTGTTGGCAGATGTACTGAGGAAAAACTCAACTAAACACAAGAATACCTTCAAATTAAAGTGTTAATTATTGGCAAAGTGGTGGCTAGAGCACTTTAACATTCACGCTACGAAATATGTGACAAGTTTGCTCAAAATCTTATTGAAATAACTTTTGTTAAATCAAACTGGCATGTAATTGCAACATAAATATCTTTAAAAAAATATAAAAATATCATCTAAAGATGCCGGATTTACTATTCAAATATAGAACAAGAGGTTAATACTGAGTGCATTAATCTAATTTGTACTGGGCCAGACGTCAAAAACAGAATTACCAAAACTAGAATACTAGAATGCACCAAAGTTTTGAAGGAAGTCAACGAACCTCTACCAGCCTTTGATTTAAACCTTTGACTGTTTCTTATTAAACGTATGTCTACGTGGCGTCATGTGAAAAGAAGCTTTTCAAAGCTATAGTTAAGTAACAACTATTGATAACTTTAACGAAATTGAAAAAGATATGACACTACGTCTAACCGCAGAGTTTGTCGCCAAGGCTCTACGGGAGGACTACAAATTGTTATTCATCTCTCAGGCACCCTTGTCATCAATCAGTTAATATATTAAGTAACCTTTACAGAACAAGTAATGGCAATGTGTTAAAGTATATTAGTTAACAACGAGAGTGTCAATAAATAATGACATATAATATATATATATATATATATATATACTAATAAATACTAGATTATAAGGCCTAAGTTAGGTGAGATTATACAACATAGATCTAGTTAACAATCAAGCATACCTCACATGCAAACAGTCCAGTCCTACTCGCGATGACTGCAATTCAATACAAAGTATAATAGCCAAGCAGTGTCCATGCAACTACAAATTAGGCTTGACTTCAGTCTCAAGTGTCCCCAATACAAAGTAAGATAGCCCAGTAGGATTCAAACCCAAGACTATGGAGAGACAACTATTATTGCATATCACACTACCAGGCTGTCTGATCTAGATAAAAAATTACCCATTTTTGTAATAAAGATACTATTATCCTTATTCAAAATAATATACATAAGAAATCCTAGACTAATGTATTTTTTGTATTTGTGGTTTCTTTATATTTTTTTTATTTGACTGTTTTTTTTTCCTTTCTTTTATTACTACTTTTCATTTTTATTATTTTGTTTTCTATCTTAAGGAATTTGTCATTTAGAATCTAGATCTAGTACTCCAAAAGTAGTTTTAAAGTCAATTAGAGCTCTAAATTGAAATCTAGACTACCAAAGCCTGAAGTTTTATTTTTTTTTACATTTTGTTATCAAGCATTTCACATGTATTACATTCAGTCTAAGTGCAGAAAAAAATTCAATTAATCTTAGTTGAAACAATTTATAAAACAACAAAATAGTTCTTTAATTTTACTGTACCAGCAAAAAGATATAGAAATTAGATTTTTCTGTCAAGTGCCTAGCACAACGACCAATCGCCTTTACATTTCTCAACAAACAATAAGTAGGCCTATCCATTAGAGCTGGATGGACTTAGAGGCGGCTTTAACATTCTAGATTTATGATTCAAAATTCCAGGATTCGAACCTGGGAAGCAAAGAAATTTATCACTTAGCTACCGCCCGTCCAAACACCATAAGATTGACAGATAAACGTTTTATAACTAATTACATTGCACAATTATCTCAATCCCACTAACTGAGAGAACTTACTGAATGAAACTGTAGTTTGATTACTAATATTCAAAGCGTACAGTAGTTTCCCTTTTATGACAGTAGTCAGTAGCAAATCTGTTATTTGTTCAAAAATAAAACATGTATGGTAATAAGGATCTACTTCACGGAAATGATTATATTGTCGTTCAGCAATCAGACCAGCTTAACTAGCGTGCTTTTCATTTGCCTTCCATCAGCGTTGTGTTAACTTTTACTTTAGAGGAGACTTTAAAATGTTTAGCATGTTTCAGATGTTACTCCAGATTTGTAAATATTTACATCTTTCAGTGGCGTAGTTAGGAATGTTGATGGCCCGGGTGATTGACCTCTTTAGAGGCCCCTGCATTTTGACATTCAACATCATCAAATGAAATAAATGGCGTAATAGTTAATGTAAAAACACATTTCGGACACTCATTTGGGACCTCCCTCAAGTACGGGCCTGAGGAGATTATTAAAGTTGATCCCTCTCCACCCACCCTAGCTAGGCCAATGACATCTTTTGAATCCAGGACCATCTAGACCATCGAACGACAGTCTAGAGCGCATACCACACGACGAAACAGACAACAATATTGAAAATATGAATACAAGTAAAGTTTAGACCTTGTGATCTACGGGGCAGATGAATTATAGGTTATCTGTTTCTGTGGCCCACGTTAACAATGGTGTCATGTGGCCAGCACAACAACCAACCGCTATGATAGAAGACATGGGTGACAGTACGGTTATTGTGACCAAGCGCTATGATAGAAGACATGAGTGACAGAATGGTTGTTGTGACCAAGAGCTATGATGTAAGTTTTCACGTGAGCTAATATTGAAAATATGAATACAAGTAAAGTTTAGACCTTGTGATCTACGGGGCAGATGAATTATAGGTTATCTGTTTCTGTGGCCCACGTTAACAATGGTGTCATGTGGCCAGCACAACAACCAACCGCCTTTACTTTTAGCCAGCTAATGTTAGGAACCCATTAGAGATCGGTAGACTCAGAGGTGCCTTAAGATCAAAAAAGTAAAAATCACAGTTTTGCCTCAGGATTTGAACCCGGGACCCCTGTTCGGAAGCCAAGAGCTTTACCACTCCACCACAATTTCGAAATTATGAATAAAAACAAGTAGATTGTTCGTTGTGCTGGCCGCATGACACCCTCGTTAACCATGAGCCACAGAAACAATGGACCTTTACATCATCTGCTATATAGATCGCAAGGTCTGAAAAAGGTGCTTTACTTTTTGTGTTATTATTTTTTTTTACTAGACTTTCACTAGTCGGGTTCAACACTTCTTGTTTACAATAAGAGAAATGAAACAATAATTTGTTAATTCTATTATATCTATTTTTTAAAAATACTATTTGTGAGTCTGGAGATAAACTAAACTTTGTCACGGACGCTAAATTGAGTTTCACTGATGCCAACTAAATTTTATTTTACAAAAATTAAATCGGAATATCTTACAATATTTGATTCTGCATTCTTAAAATTGTAAAAAGTCTAATAAAGTTATTTAATAAAAAAAAGCTTCTCCTATACCACCGTATACACCAAAAAAGCAAGTTTTTCATGGTTATTCTTTCATAAATAAAAGTGTGTAAGTAAATAGCTGCATTCGTACTTTTTCTCCTGGTACTGAAAGCAGAAGATTTTAGGTCTGTATCGTCTGTAGTCAGAGACATATACACGCAGGACAAAACAAACTATTGCAAGGCGTCATGATAGAAGACATGGGTGACAGTATGGTTGTTGTGACCAAGCGCTATGATAGAAGACATGGGTGACAGTACGGTTGTTGTGACCAAGCGCTATAATAGAAGACATGGGTGACAGTACGGTTGTTGTGACCAAGCGCTATGATAGAAGACATGAGTGACAGAATGGTTGTTGTGACCAAGAGCTATGATGTAAGTTTTCACGTGAGCGTGTGTGTGTGGTCTCGTAAGTTTGCGATTGCTACCTCCAATACCCTGCGTCCTAAATAGCCCCTCACCACTAGTCCAAAACCTGGTCTTCAGCATCGACTCAGATATTGGGTCAGATCACTGATAGCAGAATGTGCCAAGGCGAGCATCTGGCGCCCTAAGTTGCAAGCATTGTGCAGAAAGAGTCCTTTAGGCCTGGCTGGCTACCAAACAAAGGGAAGAGAAAACCCTGAATCCAAACTTCCGCAGCCTTGAGGGAATATTTGGCACTAAACCATATGAACTGTTAGTTGGGCGACATCGTTCCGACCATAGCTAATGCCCAAGCATTTACCTCAGTTCTATGAGATGATCTGGAAATGTTTTCAAAAATAATGGAGACTACCTTTGTTCCTGTCAGTGTGTTGAGGATGTTCTCTAATGACAATGAGAAACTTTATGCCAGGTGGCTTTCTCTCTTACATCCTTTGACTTTTAGTGAAACAGAAGACAATGTTCAGAGAAACTGGTGCATACATATCTTTGACTTTTGGTGAAACAGAAGACGACGTCCAGAGAAACTGGTGCAGACGTATCTTTGACTTTTGGTGAAACAGAAGACGACGTCCAGAGAAACTGGTGCAGACGTATCTCTTGACAAATAAAACTCCACTCTCTTATATCCTTTGACTTTTGGTGAAACAGCAGACGACGTCCAGAGAAACTGGTGCAGACGTATCTCTTGACAAATAAGTCTCAACTTTCTTGCGTCGTTTTAAAAAAAAGCGTTTGTAATACATTTGTATTAAATTTGTAGTACATTTGTATTAAATTGTTAATACATTTGTATTTAATTTGTAGTACATTTGTAGTACATCTGTATTACAGTTGTAATACATTTGTAATACATTTGTAATAAACACGTGTCACAGTGTTGAGTGTGTGAGAGTTATTAATTAGTTTCATAGGTGTTATCAAGGCTCACCGATAGACTTGACAGAGACCAGAGAAATGTTAGGGCAATGTCAGTTACATGTTTGCCTTGTAGAGAGACTGATATGTGGGTCTGGACAGACACAGACAATTAGTAATGTTAGTTTAGGCATAGGCTAGATACTCAGCCTATATAGAGAGAAGTTTAGGGCAGACTGGGACACAACGCCATTTTGTGTTAACAGGGGCATGTGTGGTGTGCCAGAGATGCTGTAGCCTGTAGGAAAGGACCAGGGTAAGAAAATGATTTGTATTAGTTATTGCATTGGAAGGTAGTTGATTAAGACTAAATAGACGACCCAGATTCCCCCCCCCTCCTCTCGTTACTACTTCATTTTACCTCAGTATAATATATACGTACCATTGGCTCTTTTCATCTAGTGATGATTCTCACTCTTGGTGCATGTAATTACTTTGAATGTATATAAATTAAACTAAGGACAACAATGTCACATCATAAATGACCACAAAATGAATACTGATAATAAAGTCAAACTCTCTAAATAAAACATTAAAATCCACTTTAAAATCATGTATTAAATGTAAAGATTGATTGATGAATGAATTAATAATTGCAACTATAGATTATTAATAACATCAAGTGATAGCATAAGACAAGTGGCTTCGATACTGTATACCAATAAAACTATTGTATCTGTTAACATAATCAACAATAAAGACATAATCATCAAAACAGGAATTAATCACTCATGCCAATCAGACCACCACGGCTACTCCATCCTCCATGCACTGGACCCAGCGCCGCAGACTGCATAAGAGTTCGGTACCGCTGTCCATGTCATCTGATGTCTCTCATTGTCTTGCTGACTACGTCACCACTGTCGCTAACATCTATTCTGTGTCTCTACGCTTAGACTGCCACATGCTCATAACTGCCACCCAGACTGCCATCTACTGCCTTCGGGCTGTGACTGACATTGACTCTTGACTACAAACTGCCTGTCACTCAGACTGTCACTAAGACTGTCACTCTAAATAGACAAATAATCATAATATCTCTAATAACTAGCTAAAGCGCCATTCATTTTATTTATCAACAAACATCTAAAGCTAAATATATAACTAATAAAAAAATTTCTTCTTACCCTTGTCCTTAAGAATTAATTCCTACATGTTGTCTCTGGCCCATTACAGCTGGGTGGACTCAGAGGCACACGAAAATTCCGAAATTTAAAATCCCAGCCTTTAGCTGGATTCGAACCCCCGGACCCATTGTTCGGATGGCAGGCTTCACCACTCAGCCACCGCGCCTGTTGTCCTATAACTTACACAACGACCAGTTGAAACAGTCGCGCCTAGTGACAAGAGGTCTCAATCGAATTGTCCTATTGGAGGAAGCAAATGTAAAGCAAAGATTTTATTTTAGAGAGAAGGAGGGAGGGGGGAGGAGTTGCTGTAAAAAAAAAAGCAGTTATTTCCCTTTTACGAAAGTTCGGCGTTACACAGCCCTAAATAAATATATTTATAATGCCTAGTTTTTGTATTGATCGATTGGAACTGATAGATTAGATTTCAGAACATTAACTCCACTCACAAGTGCGAATATCTATTCATTTGGCAAGAAGAACGAAGGGTCAACTTTGTAGTGGAGCTAATTAGTCAAGAGAAGTGAAGAAGATGTTACTTATAAATGAGTACTTATTTTATTTTGGAAACTATAGAATCATGTCGCTACAGGTAACTTTGGTTCTATATATACTGCCCTACAGCTGAGATTCAATGTGGTAGAATCTCCCACCATTTCCAGGGCTGTTAAGTTGCCACTTTGATCTGCCAAGAGATATCTACTCTCCGTATCTAAAACAAAATTCGTAAAACCAAGTGTTATTTCTACAAGTTAAAGATGTATCTTCAACACAGAAAATATATGTCTTACATATA
>JAZGLO010000646.1:0-147898 GCA_036873155.1 Biomphalaria sudanica | reverse complement strand
TCAGTGTTCAGATCTCACTTCCATACATTGCTGCTGGTCTTATTATTGTTTTGTATATTATTTTCTTGGTTTTCCTTGAAATCGTTTTTTACTTAATTAAATGTTGGTGATATAAAATACCCTGTTGCCTCCTGCTATTCTTTCCTTTATTTCTGTTAGTAGGTCATTTTTTGAAATTAATAATTCTTCCTAGATATTTGAAAGTTTGGACGTTTTCAAATTCGTGGTCTTTGATTTTGATATTTTGTCCCTCTGTTTGATTGTCTCTTGTCATTGTGATGTACGTGGTTTTACTGTCATTGACCTCAAGTCCTGCTGGTCGAGATGCTTCTTCTAGTTGTATGAAGGCTCTAGCGATGTCAGAGGTTCCTTTACCCAATAAGGCAATGTCATCGGCATAAGCAAGGTATTGTAGAGGTTGGCTGTATATCGTCCCTGTTGGTTGTGGACCCGTGTTTTCTCTCCTGAAGTAGTTAGTAATAGTTCCCCTTGTGTTTATGTGTATATTTCTTATAACTCTCTCCAGTGTTAAATTGAAAAGCATGCAGGAAAGTGCGTCTCCTTGTCTTAATCCTCGTTTAATCCTAAATTCCTGTGAGTGTTCTCCTTGTATTATGACTTTGCTTTTTGAGTTGTTTAATGTCATATGTATAAGTCTTGTCAGCTTGTTAGGTATTCCAAAATCCTGTAGAGTGTCATATAGGTATTTCTTTCTCATACTGTCATAAGCCATTGTATAGTCTATAAAGAGTTGGTCGATTGGTTTGTAGTATTCATGGCATTTTTCTAGTATACATCTTAGTGTGAAGATGTGGTCGGTTGTGGTTTTGTTGGGTCTGAAACCACATTGGTAGTCACCTAAGATTTCTTCTGAATATTTTCCAAGTCTCTTAGTTATAAGCCTAGACAGTATCTTATAAGTCACATTTAGTAGATAGATTCCTCTGTAATTACAGCACTTTAACTTGGATCCTTTTTTGTGTATTGGGGTTATAAGAGTCGTTTCCCATTCTGTTGGTATTACTTCTTCTTCCCAAATTCTTGATATTAGTCTGTGTATTTGGGAATGTAAGTCTTTCCCTCCATATTTAATTAGTTCTGCTGTGACTTGGTCTTCTCCTGGTGCTTTGTGATTCTTCATGGTCCTAATTATTTCTCATGTTTCAATGAGTGTTGGAGGGTTCCTAAGGGATCTGGTCCCCCATGTAGCAGTTTATATTCTCCATTGTCTCCATCTTAAGTGGTATTTAGTATCTCATCAAAGTATTCAGCCCATCTCTCAATGACCCTGCTGTTTTCTGTAATAAGGTGACTATCTTTGTTCTCACACATGTGTGATCTAGCTTGAAATCCGTTCTTTTCATCTTTAATTTTTATATACATTCCTCTCATGTCTCCCTCCTTTGCTAGTTCCTCAATTTGAGTAATCTTGGACTTTTCCCATTCCCGTTTTTTCTTTCTTACAACTTTTGTGGCTCTTCTTCTTGCTTCATTGTATTGCTGTCTAGTGTTCCTGGTTTCTCTCTGTAGCATTATCATTCGAGCATTGTTCTTCTCTTCTATAGTTTGTCTGCATTCATCATCATACCACCCTATTGTCTCGTTCTTTTGTTTAAATCCAACTACCTCTTCTGCTGTTCTTTTAATAGCATGCTTTATTATTTCCCAATGCTCATTTATGTTATTTTCGCTGTCCTTTTCCAATGTTGTCAGTTGCGTTTGGAGTGTCATTCTATAAGTTTCTGCAACAAGTGGATCCTTTGTGAGTTTTTGACTATCATATTGCTGTGCTCTCTTTCTTTGGTAATTGTGTATGGTACTTATTCTTTGTCTAAGTTTAGCTTTTACTAGTAGGTGGTCTGAGTCAGCATTAGCTCCTCTGAAACTTCTTACATCTAGTATGTCTGATCCATGTCTCTTATCTATGAGTATATGATCTATTTGATTCTGGGTGTTGCCATCAGGTGAGATCCAGGTAACCTTGTGAATATTTTTATGTTGGAATTTTGTGCTGCTGATAGACATTCCTTTTCCTGATGCAAAATCCACTAATCTTATGCCATTATTGTTGGTCTCTTCATGTAAGCTTTCTTTGCCAATTGTTGGTCTGAATGCTGGTTCCTTTCCAATTTTGCATTGAAATCTCCTAGGACTATTTTGATGTCATGTTTTGGTGCTTCATCATAAATTCTTTCCAGTCCATCATAGAAGGCTTCTTTTGTGTTATCATCTGCATCTTCAGTAGGGGCATGAACATTGATAAATGATATGTTGAAGAATTTTCCTTTCAAACGTAGTGTGCAGAGTCTATCACTTACAGGTTTAAATCCAATGACATTACCTACCATATCCTTTTTAACAGCAAAACCTGTACCTAAGTTGTTAGTGCTTCCACCACTATAAAATATAGTATACTCCTTGGTTCTGAGAATGTCTGAGTCTTTCCACCTGATTTCCTGTAGGGCTACAAGGGGTATCCTATATTTCTTTAACACTTCAGTAAGTTGGGCTAGCGCACCTGCTCGATAAAGGCTTAGCACGTTCCATGTCGCAAAACAAAAATTATGTCCTTTTCCAGGCCTAGGTCGTTTTCCGTTGAGATCTGTCCGGGTTTTCTTGTGTGTATTAGTTTTCGTAACAGTATTTTTTATATGACAGAGTTGTTAGCCCTGTGCATAACCATCTGGGGGGCTGCCCCTTTCAGCTCTCTGGAT
Source organism: Biomphalaria sudanica (assembly GCA_036873155.1). Taxonomy (NCBI): domain Eukaryota; kingdom Metazoa; phylum Mollusca; class Gastropoda; family Planorbidae; genus Biomphalaria; species Biomphalaria sudanica. The sequence goes on along the minus strand of JAZGLO010000646.1, from coordinate 145,184 downwards.
AGCTGCCTTTATTTTCGGGTAAGGTGCCCTAGCCTTTGTGTATCCCTCCACTTTCTGCAAGGCAGCAGGTTTGATTTTGGTCCACCCCGGGTATTTTATTTCCCCGGTGCCCACCATATCTGGAGGGCATTCCCCTATCCGCCACCTGGGGAGGCGCTCGATGGGAGATCAAAAACTCCACACGAGAGATGAAACTCTCAACTTTCAAATATTTACTTTGTGTTTATATTTATTTCTTTATTCAATTTATTTTTAGTTTGTGATAATCTGCTTAGTGATAAGGTATGCCAAATTTATTAAGCCTTATCTAACAGTAATATAGATCTAAGGTGAGTCTAGACCAAAATTGGTAATATACTATTGTCTATGTAAGAAATACGTGTTTGAATGTAAACATCTCGGTAGTTAGCCGAGTGAAAAGTTGTTCATTGACAAGTTTAGTTCTAGTGTTACTACTATGTAGAGTACTATCTAGACTAGATGGTAGAAGATAAGAGAATTTTTTACTGATCCAATCAAATGGAAATTCAGTTAGACTACAATTGACAACCTCAGCGTAACTATTGTACAAAACAATATAGATTAAAAATTCGAACAACATTCATACAAGAAACACATACACACTCACAACCAGCGCTTTATGAATTTGACTTCTATGTACTTCTCGATGACGACAGCTGATCTTGTAACACTCTGACCGAAAGTCGCTGGTGAATTTTCTTGTATATGTTTTGGCAGATTTTACTTAATCTCAGTTTTGTGTTGATAGTTGTATCTAACTATATGTATTCTTGTACTTGTTCTATGGTTTGGTTATGTATCTTAATTTGTGCAATAAGGTTTCCTTGCACTATAGGTTTTGTATGTGTTGGATTACCTCTCCTTGAATAGATATTTACTAATTACACAATGAAATGTTTTCTTTGCACTATAGGTTTGGCGAGGTTACAATGGTAACATCTACTTTGAGCCTATCTCCATCACCAAGTTCAACTATACACTTTTCAAATCTTATCTTATCTTATATAATACAGACGTCACTTCAAAATCAAGTGTAGATCCTTGACAAGTAAGCCGTTTTTAGCTTGATTTACATCCGCATTCGTGATGAGCTTAAGTTCATAGAGTGCGTGCAGTCTACAGGGAGTCTGGCAGTTCGACCTTTAAGCGCTCTTCCACAGCCTCGTAATTCCAAAGCTTCTAGCAGCAAATCTTTGTCCAATGTTAAGCAGAAGATTCACAAGGAAAGTAACTATCAGACCAGATATCCTTCGAAACACAGAGTTAGTGTCCATAGCGCGCAGTTACAAAGTAAACAGTTTTCTTTGGGATTATCTAAGTCCAACAACTCTGCCACAACTGTGTTTAACACTGCAGACTCAAAACTTGTTGTAAATGGAGGGAAATTAACTTCCAGAACCTATGTCTACCCCACTGCCTGAAAAACGTTCTCCAGTTCTCTCTTTCAGTACCCAGAAAGCTAGGGTAAATACCCCATACCTGGGTGGAGGATTTGAAAAACTTCCAACTCTTAAGAGTTAAGAGAGTATTGTCTGTTGACCTTGACATACAGGAAGAAGATAACTCATTCAGAAGTGACATTCAATCAAGGGCTTTAAACAATTCTGAAGAAAATTGGCAAACACCAACAAATTACACCCCAAAACTTAACGTTAGCCATTTAAGTTTAAATAATATATTTTTTTGGTATGGTTTCATTTGCTATTTTGGAAATGTTTGTGTGGCCTAGATTTACTATTTATACAACTTGCTCGTTTTGTTTTTATATGGTTTATGTGTTCATGATTAAATGTTGATTTCTAGTGTTTATGTTTATCTAATGTTTGAATTAAATTAAAAGAGACATTATATTAGAGTTGTTTTTTTTATATATTGTTTGTTAAAGACATTTCAGAAAAATCGGTCATATATTTATATAATAAATGTATATTTTACACATTATTTTACCCTATTGTTATCCTGCAAGCAAACAGGATAGATCAACTTTTTATTTGGAAAGTATTTTGAAATGAAAGTGAAAATTTTGTATTCTATAATTGTATTTAACTGTATCCTTATCAGACCTTGCAAGTAGTACAGCAAATGATGTAAAGGGCATCTGTTTATGTGGCAGTCTGTTAACGAAAGCGTTATATGGACAACACAACGACAAACAGCCTTCATGTTCCCCAACTAATATCAGGTCTTCATTAGAATTGATTGGACACTTGGCTGTCGAAAAATCCCAAAATGCATTTCTCTAGTCTATAATGACGTTAGAAACCATGACTCCTGAAATCAGAAAAAGGTTCCACTTGACAACTTCAATTCCTAAACGAGTTTCTAAACTATCAAATAATTCAAGCCATAAAGTTTTAGGTGCATCTAAAAATGTTATAAAAATAGAAGAATATGAACAATACTTTTTCAAACAAAGCCTATATTAAGTTTTAGTGTATCTATTCGTTCGGTTAAGTCATGTCATTGATCTAGACTAAAATTAATAAACCTGTTGGATTAGAAATATTTTTTACCAATTTTTTTTTTGTTTAGCCATGTCGTGATTGTTGTGAGATCTTTACTGGGATTATATTTTAATTATACTTGAGACATAACGTACTAATACTTCTTTCAATAACTTAAAGAGACGCCAGAGATGAAATAACAAGAAAAAAAAATTAAATAAAAGTAATCAGGGTATCTGTAGCTGAGGACAACGCATCAAACGATAACTAAATGAATATACACATCCTTACAAAACTAACTTCTATATTACTCATATCGTACGACTAGGCTCCATAACTCAGGCTTCTAACAACAATAACAAATCTTAACAAGCGATGTCGCTCTGTCCCAAACAATGGACCAATTAAAAAAAAAGTAAAATAATAAATAAACCTAGAATTCTTTTAGTCTTACAACCCAGGTTCTTTGACGTGCCGTTTACAATATTATATACAAAACATTATCACCACAAGCCCATTGACATACTTTAAACTTTCTTACGCTATGATCCAGTGCGGCCTCAGAACGAGACAGCTGAAGGTCACTCACAAAGGCCACAAGATACACATTTTAGACCAACAGAAAATCCCCAGTCGAGGACAGATGCAGACGGCAAAAAAAAAATCTTATTCGATCACTAACGGACAATAATGATGCTTGCCCTGAATGTGGCTAAATATGTAGGTCACAGCTGGGGATGCATAAATACGGGAAATACTGCATTCCTCATTATTTTTCGGACTTTAAGATAAGCCTTATTATTATTATTATTATTATTATGGATTCAAGTTATTCTCCTATCACTTGTCTGTACCAGTTTGGAAAAGGGAGTGGGGAGAAATAAGGGGGAGGCTATTTGAGGGAATGCTACCAGCATCACTTTTTAGATGCATTGTCTATATAAAATAAAGTTGTATGACTTGAATTAAAGCTCAAGGGCTCAAGCCTGGTCAGGTCAATATACTAACCGCTGTGCCAGTAAAGGTTTTATTGTTATGTATTGTTAGTTTATATCTTTTAGGCGTCGGCTTTTAAAAGAGACTAATTTAACTTATAATACCACATCTGTCAAATACTTATTCTTTCCTTTCCTCGATGGAAAACAAAAGTATTAGGCTACTTACCAGGTTAAAATAAAGTGTTTTGTGAGGTACTAGAAAAAAATATTGCGCGAAATTTTAGCTTGTTCTGAGATAGGGTGTGGGAAAATTAACATGTACACATTTTTCTCCGGACAGACAGACAGACAGAGTTAATATAGGATTTGTTAATATCATAATTTTTTGTGCACTTTTTAGCACTACAGAAACACATTTTTACTTCTCTTAATCTTGTAACATGAATTACGTTTTTTAAATGGTATTTAGTTGGCTAGAAATATCTCAATATTGTAAGCTTGACATTGTTATTGATTTTGTCTATATTTGACTTTTTATTTTCATAATCTCGTTGAATCTGAGGTGCTTTACATTTAAGATTTAGATTTAGGGGAAAAAAAGTGGAATAAAAGTTTCGCACAAAAAAAAAAAAGAAAACTAAAATAAGTGTGTTGCACTGAAATATAAGTTTGGCCTTTAGACATTTGAATGTTATCTCAAAAAATTATTGGGTCAAAACTGCTAATAAAAACCTCTAAGTTTCTGTCTTTAAAATGACTAAGTTGTTATCAGCTTTTTGCTGTCGAAGGGAATTGGGCGACTTATGGATAATCAGTGGGTATCGAGTCACATAGGTGTGACTGGCAACATTATTGCAGATTCCTTGGCCCATCAGGGAGGGCAAATTCCACCCACTAAACAGCCTGTAAGTTTTCATCATGCATTGGCTAAAATTAAAAAAAAAACAGAAATGGAAAAGTTGTTTGAGTGCTAGGACAAATCCCAAAAAGCCCGTCGAGTCGGGGAGGGCATGAGGCGCCCTGACCGCACTTTCCCGTGGTGGAGGCTGTCCAGGCCTGAGCAAGCTATTATAGCACAGTGCAGGGCACGCCTTGTCCTGTTAGATCATATTACTCACGGTGCCCCTGCTGAAAGGAAGAAGAGGAAACCGTGCCTCATATTCTGTTTGACTACCCCAGACTTGCTGATCTCCGCATCGACAGGTCTGGGAAACCCAAAATTCTCGACCTGTATGGCGACATTTATGCACTTCGCAAGACAGCAAGGTTTTTGTCCTGGACTTTGTTTGTAAAATGTTTGTTGTAAAATGTTTTACATGTTTCGGATGTTCCTTCAGAGTTGAAGATAGTTTACTTCCTAGTCCAAACCTCCCGCAGGACGACGGGGGATGGGAGCGGGCAAGGTTTGAACCCTCGACCGTCGATAAATTCGAACGACAGTCCAGCGCGCAAACCGCACGACCAGGCAGCCATCCTTTTGTAAGAGAGGATTTGAGCATCTCAAGCCCTCACTCAAAAGGAGTTTGATGATGATGTTTGTTAATCAGTACTTAGGGCCAAGAATTTTAAAGTGTACATTGATAATAAAATGTAAATGTATTTTCACTACTAATACAGCTCAACGTAGCTACATGACGCGATTTCCTAGAGGGCGCTCCACATATTATAATCATGTTTGTCTATTTATAGGGACGAGATCAGAAATTCCCTTTTTAGAAACTTAAAGCCAAAATAAATTTTACGGTAACGATTGACGAAACATGTTTAAACCAATATAAAAGTCGACAAGCGAGTTCTCGCGATGTAGCCGATGGGTTGAAACATTTTTCTCACTTTCTTATGTATACCTTGAAAGTTCAAAAGAAAATCACCAAAGCCGTTTTTAAAATAAAATTTACAAATACGAACATTCAAGCATTTATCGTTTTATAGTATGACATTATCGGGAATTTCCTCAAGCATCCGTTCTCAATATCCTATTACGTGGATGGGAGTGTCTGCTAAAATAGCGCTACACAGTCACAAGACAAAGTTTTCTACGAAATAAAACATAGCCATTACGACTGAAGGAAGCCCACAACATTGAAGTGTAAGTTCAAATAGTTTAGGATGATGTTGAGGCTGCAGAGTTAAAACAGGATTTCAATAACGTAAGTTCAATGATTATTTATGTTATTATTTGTGTACCTATATTCCGATGTTTCATTATGTATACGATTTATAAAAAGATGCACCTAATGGAGATATCCAAGACTTTCATCTGATCCAATCAATTTTTTTTTTGTTTGTTTTTGTACAAATTATAAATGTAACTATGTGTTATAATTTTTATAAGGTTAGGGTTGGTGTTTGTTTATAATAGGGTAAATAGTGGCAAGCATCACATAAAGAAATTAACAAACCTGTTCAATTGTAACATCTAATAATGTGCCTACTTGTATTTCAACAAGATCTTTTTTCACCAAGTTTTTACAAAGTCGCTCAATCTCTCTGTAAGGTTTTATTCTCTTACAGTTTATTTATTCCGCTTTGCATTCTGGGATTACGTTCAAACTTTCCGTATGTATTTATTTATGACAACACGTGACTTAATAAACACAAAATTAACCAATCACTTCATCAATGAGTCGTAATTAATGTCTGTTGTTTTCTATGGGAAATGTATTATAGCGGCCTTGACCTACCAGCGACAATAATCACGAACAGACATATCCCGACAAACAAGCCACAAATGTTACTTAACCATAGTTGTTAATTTGTTAGCAACTGACTAGCTAAGTGGTAAAACATTTGGAATTAACATGACGGAAAGACTATTTTTTAATATTGTTATTGAAATGTCAGTATAGAACCTTCACCTCCTTCCAGTGGTCCATAAAATGTCAGTATAGAACCTTCACCTCCTTCCAGTGGTCCCTAAAATGATTGTTTAGACCAACAAGAAGAGACAGTTGATTCAGATCTAAGTGAATAGAGAAACATTTTTAACTTTCAATCAGCTTTGGGTTTCTTCTTTTAGATTTTGTTTTATAATATAATGAGAAACATTCAAATAGAAAGTTTTACAACATGTAGATATAGTGCATACATCTTCAAACATATACCAAACTATTTCCGATGGGCGAACACTACTACTAATCTTATCTTATCTTATATAATACAGACGTTACTTAAAAAAAGAAGATGATTACGTCCTACGCGTCATGCATTTAGTCATGCATATTAACCAATGACTTAAATTCTGCTCATATCTGCACATTTTAACCAACATGGTCCCACAACATCGGACGTTAGTCTCTGTTTTATTAGAATAAAAGTTCTAAATAAATGTTCACGTATTTATTTCATTGCCAACAAGACCCAACCTCAGCTTCAGCCAAAAAAAAAAAAAAATTCTCTAGACCCAGTAAGTCAAACCCGCTTTGTAGTCAGCTGGTGCGTCCACCCACCACCCCCAGCGAGGCCACTTGTAATATTAGTTATTTAAAAGACAAGAAGATATTAATTTAAAAACTAGGGGGCGCTTCACAGTTTGGGAAACTTTGTTTGATTAGAAATAAATAATCGGGAATTCCCTGAATGACTTTTTAGTCTATGTCCGTGTTTCTATAAATAGAATTCAAGAAGTTGTCAGTAAAAACGAGATATTTTTTAAAGTAAGTCATTCTATTTCAAAGTCATTTCTTCATTGTATTCTTTTATTTATATAAGGTTTCTTTTAATACAGAATAGTAGAATAGTGAACAGTAGAACAAATTTAGGTTTATAAATTTAGATCTAAATTGGACAAATCATTTTTTTTACGATAACAAAATCTAAAGTGATGTTAAAAAGGCCATCTGTTTTTTTGGCCAACAGTTAACAAGCAGGGAGTCTTGTGGCCAGCATGACGACTCGTACCCATCGGAGTTTTTAAAGTTCAAAATTCCAGTCTTCATTGAGATTTGAACCCAGAACCCAAGGTTCGAAAGTCAAGCACTTAACGGCTTTTGATTTACACGGTGGGCATGCATGTGAGTGGTTATAATTGCACGTATATGTTTGTATCTGCTTGTGTGAGTTTATAATTCGATGTATAGCGCCAATCATGTGGGATATGGAAAACTAAACTTATCAGATAGTGATATTTAACATAGTGTCTACAAATATTTTTTTTAACTACATGACTAAATAAATTTAGATTTAATAAGAAATCGGAAATTCCAAATATTTCTCCTGAATAATAAATAGACACCAAAGTTTGGTCCATTCTTTCGTCGTTTGCAAATTTACTTAATTCTACTTCCTTAACGTAATGTTAGTCATATTCCACCGAGTCATGTCCAGAAATAAACTTTTAAAATAGTATCGAGTGAGAGACAACTAAATCCAAAACCATGACAGCAAGTGTGGACAAGCAGATACAAACATATACGTGCAATTATAAAAAAACAAAATTTAATAAAATACTCTGAAAGACACAAAAATAAAGGCACATTCCTCGTCCCATATGCTAGGACAAATTTGTACAAATACTCCTTCTTCCCTAGTGCTATTAGAGCATGGAATGGGTTGCCTGAGCTAGCCAGAAAAACCAGTGACTTGGCAGAATTTAAGTCATTGGTTAATATGCATGACTAAATGCATGACGCGTAGGACGTAATCATCTTCTTTTTTGAAGTAACGTCTGTATTATATAAGATAAGATAAGATAACTCTTTAGGACATATCAAGGCTTGTCAGGATGGTGAGAAAGGAAAGGTCTAGGCAAAGGTCCGATCAAAACTGTAACAACAAACGTTCACAGCTAATGTTTGGAAATGAACAACAAAAAAAAAAGGTGACACATGAGTTACAACAAGGTCTACAAAGTACACATAGTTTTGTACGTCATTTCTGGAACTGGAAGATAAAAAGTCTATTTGGTAAACAAAGTTTTTAAAAAAGTGTCAGTTATCTGCCCTTGTATGTTTGGTTAAAAAATATTCTTTGAACCGATTCTTATTTATTTTTAGAACTCATCAAAGATGTTCTCCAAGATGTTCCGCAAGAAAAAAACTAAAACTGATAGTAAAGTATCTGCAAAACTCATAACAGAAAAAGTAAGTCTGTATTTGTTTCAATTAACTAAAAAATATTTTCTTATTTAGGCTTTTCTTTTCATAAATTTAAGCAAAAATCTGATACCAAAGCAAAACTAAAGAAGCAATGAGGCAAACATAGCGCGTCCTTAGAAACAGCGCACCATTATGGTTTTAAAATAATCCGTAAAATTATAATAATAATAATAATAAAAGCAATCCATAAGAGCATCACACCCGCTACCCTCTCCCGTCGTCCTGTGTGAGGTTTTAACTAGGCAGTAGAATATTAAACATGTACAAACAACTTTTTTGTCATCTCATAAATGTGTCATCCCTTCACGCTCAACCTTGACATGCCAGGTAGGGTTTTAATGAAAAAAATAATTATTAATTGTCTTTTATACAATCATCAATGAATTTTGTTTCTTTTTAACGAAGCTAGACCGTCCATGGAAGTGCATGAGAATGATAATTCCTCCGTTTCTAATATAATAAGAATAATGATACAAATAAAGACAATAACAATGTAGAACTAAAATTACAAGTTTAAAGTGCAGAAAAATCTGGTTTTACATGAATGCGATTACTTTTTAATTGTAATTCAATTCAATTATTAGAATCTAAAACTAGCGGTCTTGTTAGATCTATTATATCTATACAATTTTAATGGAGTTTGTAAAATATAGTCTATCAGTAATACATGATTATATATTGATATGTTCTAAAATCTTAACAAAACCTTGATTTATATTCTTTTTCAAATGACTCTTGTATTCGTCCCTATTGTTATAAAGATTTTAATTGTAAGCGTAAATAAATGTGTCGATTACGAATAACAAATACATCAGCCGATAAATCCATTCTTCTTTCTTTTCTAGATTAGCTTCTGTAGAGTCTAGATCTAGAATTAGAGTAGACTTAATTAACTTTTATGTTTATAGATCTATAAAGGTCTAGATTCACTAGTAAATATTGTAAACATATAAATTTAGATCTATATCTAAATTTAATTAGACTTCGATTTAAAATCTATTAAATAATAGATCAAATTTCCTATAATAGATCTAGAGTAGATCTAGATCGTAGATGTCTACTATCTAATCAATACTATCTAATCAATTTATAGATGATTTTATGATTATTCAGATAATAATGTACTAGATCCATAATCAGTAGAGGCCTATACATAGATCTATCTAGTGTTAAGAGACTTGTATATCTTGTAAAAAGTATTCATTTCAGACCCTGCATTCAAGATCTGTATGCAGACGATGTTATTAAGGTCATCTTTTTTTGTGGCCTACAGTTAACGAGGGTGTCTTGTGACCAGAACAACGACCAACTACAAGAGCTCCTTCCTTAGTGCCCGTAAAGAATGGAATGGGTTGCCCGAAGTAGCCTGAAAAACCAAAGACTTAGAAGTTTAGTTCAATGCTTAACATGCATGTCTAGATTGACACTTGAAATGCATAGAACATAATTATGTTCTTTTTTAAATTAACATATGTATTATTTAAATAACTTAAGCTACAACGGTAAATTTAAATCTAAAAGTTAGACTCTGGTGTAGATCTATATAAACTAACATAACTAATTAGATATTAGGTAATGTAGAAAATATATATCTACAACTAAATTCACATTAGCTTCTAGTCTAGATTTATAAACAATTTAATTTATACTAGATCATGCCTATTGATATATCCATCTTTAGAGTTTAGATATTGGCCTACTTAGATTTAAATAAAAGTTAATGCATCTATATAAAATCTAAAAGATAAACAAAAAGTAGTCCTACAAGATCTATAGACTAATTCTAAAATTGTAAATATCTTTATTTAAAAAAATAATTAAAATTAACTAGATAGGATCTAAAATGTACACTTTAAAATGTAGATATAGTTACATACTTTTTTTCTAGTTCCAAAAATTCAGACAGGATGACTAGGGACGGAGCGGGCATGATTCAAACCCAAGAATATGGAGAGACAACTTTTATTGCATATCACACTACCAGGCTGTCTGATCTAGATAAAAAAATACCCCATTTTGTAATAAGGATACTATTATCCTTATTCAAAATAATATACATAAGAAATCCTAGACTAATGTTGCTTTTTTGATTTGTGGTTTCTTTATATTTTTGTTATTTGACTGTTTTTTTTTTCTTTTCTTGCAACTTTTCATTTTTATTATTTTCTTTTCTATCTTAAGGAATTTGTAATTTAGATTTATAATCTAGATCTAGTACTCCAAAAGTAGTTTTAAAGTCAATTGGAGCTCTAAATTGAAATCTAGACTACCAAAGCCTGATGAATTATATTTTTTTTACATTTTATTATCAAGCAGTTCACATGTATTACATTTAATCTAAGTGCAAAAAAAATTCAATAAATCTTAGTTGAAACAGTTTATAAAACAACAAAATATTTCTTTAATTTTACTGTACAAGCAATATAGAAATGAGATTTTTCTGAAAATATTTCATTGATGTAAATTTCTTGATATATATATATATATATATAAAGAAAGTAGCTTTATATTCATATTTTGTTCTAATTTTCAGAAAAGTACAGGCCTTTGTATTCCTCAAGACACATGTGGACTTAATGGTATGAAATCAAAGTGAAACAATACCTAACTTTAAAACTAGTCTTATCATCATCATCATTACTCCTTTGAGTTCCTCATGGAACATAGGGCCTCAACAAAAACACGCCACTCTCCACGGTCTCTTGCTAGCTTTTTAATGGTGTCCCAGCTCTTTCTGGTCCTCTCGGCTTCTTCATGTACACTGCGTTGCCATGTTCTTTTTGGTGTTCCTTTGCGTCTTGTTCCCTGGGGGTTTCACTCTAAGGCCTGCCTAGCTCTGTTACTGGTATCTTTTCTAAAGGTGTGACCAATCCATCTCCACTTTCTTTCTAAGATCTGCACCTTTTTAATTTTTCTGTCCACTTATCTTCCACAGTTTGGTGTTTTCTACTTAATGGTATGAAATCAGAGTAAAACAATACCTAACTTTAAAATTAGCCTTATGGCTTTATTTTTATTATAAATTTTTTTACTAGAATTTAGCACAATAATAAGTAGCATATCAAAGTCAAGTTATTGTAATGTTAGGTCTATGGTCAGCTTCTAAAACTTTAATTTAAATATATAGTTTTATCTCTATGTAAAAATTCAGTTTTTTGAGAAATATTTTTTGTTTCAGAAAAAAAAATGTAAAAAAAATTAAATAAACTGACTGACACATGTATTTAAACCATTTCAGTTTGTCTAAAGGATCAGACTGACCTAGCAGACTTCTCCTGTCTTGGGGATGAGAATCAAGATACAGGTAAACTTTTGATTTGTAAATGTTTAGATAAAGAAAGGTTTTTGTATAAGTCTATTTTCTAATAATAATAAAAAGAATATATAAAATAGTTATTTGTCTTTCATCCTTTCAGATCCTTATCATTTCACCAGTGACCAGTCCAAAGTCCAGTCAGATGAGGTTGAAGATCCACTAATTGGTAACTTTTGAATTTTATTTTAAGTATATAAACTGTAGAGATCAACACATAAGTTAGACTTGATCTATTTATAGATATCTCTTGATAGACTCAATACTGTACATTGTGTTGTAAACATTGGATCAAGTTTATTTCCTTGTTCTCCAGGTGATCATGAAACTCAGGAGTCAGAAGGTGGAGAAGCTGATCTACACAAATATCTTGTGGGCTGTAAGAAGAATCCAGGTCATAGCCAGTTTATACCTGTTGAGACATTCACCTTAAAACATTTACCTGAAGGTCTTCAAGACAATGATTTGTATGAATACATCAAAGGTACAGCTGACCTCACAGTTAGAGTAAGTGTGAAAATGTCAAGTCCAGACAGACCAAAGTTTTGGCCAAAGACAACTCAACCATATCCATTTTATAACATGAGTGAGAGAAGAAACTTGAGGACAGGAAGTGGAAGAGTGAGGGATGTAAACAAGTTTCAAGATGGAGTCCCACAAGATGGACGTTATAGAGATACTGCCTACACAAAGTGTTGGTGTAGAAAATGTGAAGGTTCAAACTCAGCCAGCAATGTGTGGTGGGAGTTTGATGTGTACACAGCCACACATGTGGTTTTTGATAACATTGAGGCCAACCACACGACATTGAGATTGTTTTATGATAGAGATGACAGTCCAGTGGTCAGTGTTGATAAGGTCAGTGTTAGACATGTAAACATTGAGTATGACGTGTGTGTGTTGAACTGTGTGACATGTGATAAAACTTTAGGAAAGAAACTGAGGGAGATGTACAAACATGATGAAAATGTCTGGGAGAAAGTCTGGTACAAACACTCTGCCTCTAGATCTAAACACAAGTTGACCTTTATAGTGTCACATCCTCATGGATGTTCTAAACAGGTCAGTGTTGGTCAATGGAAGAACAAACTAAAGGTGTATGGTAGATCTAAGTTTACTTATACAACTTGTACATGTCCAGGAAGTAGTGGAGCACAAGTCTACTGTCTGGGGCATAGAGACACCTGGTCTTGGTCTGATCTTGTCCACAGTGGAAGTCTCAAGCCTGGATTAAATTACAGTGGAGTTGGTCGTGTCTAGTGAGTTGTTTCCCTTGTGAGTTGTCCAGCTCCACCATGAAGATGTCTTTGAGAACCCTTGACATTCTGTACATCAAACTCAAATGTCTCTTTACTCGTCAGTTATGGAAATAAAGTGTGTATGTTATCTTTAAATTTACAATGTTTTGTTTCCTTTTTTATCCATGTTGTTGTTTGTAATTTACATTTACAATAATTGGAACATGTTCAAATAGAAACAAAATCGACCAAGTGTAGATCTAGAACTTGCTCTCGACGATCAGGTTTGTGGAACAAATTATTAGATGTAGTTCTTATGTTGTTGTTTAGTTTTTAAGGGGGATAATTAATTAATACTAATTAGTTTAAAAAAAAACACTGTTGTCTTTTCATGTACCTCAAAAACTTACATTTAATTTGTATAATAAATATGCCGATAGATTTACAGTAAACAACCTACTTCATGTAGACTGTATTTGTTTATTTTAAATTAAAATTAAAATTTAGCAATCATTGAGAAGAAACAAACAAAAAATGAATCGAAAATTAGAAAAAAAAAATCAAATGTTTTGTTGGATATCCATCTTTTTATTTGTTGTACAACGCGCGGCATTTTTTTTTTCAAGGGAGATAACTGATAAAAATACTGACTTTTAGAGTAAAAACTCAGTTGTCTTTGCTTGTATTTTTAAAAGTTACATTTAATTTGCTGCATCATATTTTAACAGTGTAATAAAACAAATGTGTCGACGATGAGGCAATGTTGGTAACAAAACAAATGCATGTGTGATAATTAGTTAATGATACTAAATAATCCATTAAAACAAAACAACACCCACTAATGTTGTATTCATCCTTATAGAAATATGTAATTACCTGAACGTATTTCTCCATTAAAAACAACATTTACATTACTAGAAGAGTCATTGAGTGACTACTGTAATGATGTTTGGATTGATTGAAGCTCACGTATTTCGACAAGACTTGGACAAGATGCTTGACAGTTCTGCAAGAACTTGGTCTATACATCAGATGTATGTAAAAGTAAAGTTCCCTTTCAGACCTTATGATCTATGGGGCAGATCATGTAAAGGTAATCTGTTTCTGCGGTAATACATTTGTAAGACATTGGTAATACATTTATAATAGATTAGTAATACATTTGTAAGACATTTGTAATACATTTTAATACATTTATAATACATTTTAATACATTTGTAATACATTTTAATACATTTGTAAGACATTTGTAATACAATGGTAATACATTTGTAATAGATTAGTAAGACATTTGTAATACATTTGTGTTACAGTGTTGAGTGTGTGAGAGTTATTAATTAGTTTTATAGGTGTTTTCAAGGCTCACCGATAGACTTGACAGACACCAGAGAAAGATTAGGGCAATGTGCAGTTCATGTGGGTCGGGACAGACACAGACAATTATTAATTTTAGTTTAGGCGTAGGCTAGATACTCAGCGTATATATATATATATATATAGAAGTTTGTGGCAGACCGGGCACAGCGCCATTTGGTGTCAACAGGGGCGTGTGTCGTGTGCCAGAGATGTTGTAGTATGTACGAAGTAGTTTTAAAGGACCAGGGTAAGAAAATGATTTGTGTTAGTTATTGCATTGGAAGATAGTTGATTAAGACTAAATAAAATTAACGCTTTAGCTAGTTGTTAGTATCACGACCAAGATTCCCCCCCCCCCTCTCGTTACTACTTTATTTTACCTCACTATAATATTTATGTACCAGTATTATTCCATTGGCTCTTTTCGTGTGCGTGTAATTACTTTGAATGTATATAAATTAAAACCATGTTATAAATGTAAAGATTGATTAATGAATGTATTAATAATTGCAAATATAGTTTATTAATAACATAAAATGTTAACATAAGACAAGTGGCTTCGATACTATATACCAATAAAACTATTGTATCTGTTAACATAATCAACAATAAAGACATAATCAACAAAACAGCTATTAATCACCCATGCCAATCAGACCACCACGGCAACTCCATCCTCCATGCACTGGACCCAGCGCCGCAGATTGCATAAGAGTTCAGTACCGCTGTCCATGTCATCTGATGTCAATCCCTGCATGTCGCTCATTGTCTTGCTGACTACGCCACTGTCGCTAACATCTATTCTGTGTCTCTACGCTTAGACTGCCACATGCTCAAGACTGCCACCCAGACTGCCATCTACTGCCTTCGGACTGTGACTAACATTGACTCTGACTACGAACTGCCTGTCACTAAGACTGTCAATCTAAATAGATAAATAATCAAAATATCGCTAACAACTAACTAAAGCATCTTTCAATTTATTCATAATCTAATAACATCTAAAGCTAGATATATTACTAATAAAAACATTTCTTTTTACCCTGGTCCCTAAGAATTAGTTCCTACATGTTGTCTCTGGCAAACAACTCACACTTCTTGGAGCCAAGATCGCGAGCCAGCCTCGGCGACTTGCTCCCAATGTCTGTATGTGCCGTTCACAAGAAAAAGCCTTGCACACGACACATGCTCCTGCTAACACTACATGGCGCTTTGTCCCGACTGCCCCAAAACTCTACTTTGTATAGGCTGAGACCCTAACCCACGCCTAAACTAACGCTACTAAATCTTCCGTGTCTGTCCCGTCCTACAGGTATTAAGTCGCCCTACCAAGTATAAATCTAAGTGTCACACTATTCCTACACTTTGTCTGTACTCTGTCAAGTCTGTTGGTGAGCCGTGGAAACACCTTACAAAATAATTAACTTTGCTCTCTCTCTCTCACACACACACATATCTGTGACAGTTAGCAATATCCTTGTTATTTCTTTATTTAGTGACAGTCTTGGCGACAGTCTGAGTCGGTGACAGTCTTTGAGTCAGTGACAGTCTTGAGAGTCCGTAAAGTCAGTAGAGATAGCCCTAAGTAGTTGAAGATGTAAATCATTGACGACAGAAGGTAGAAGTTAGAAAATGAGCGACAGACGATGGTCTACACAAATGACAGAAGGTAGAAGTTAGAAAATGAGCGACAGACGATGGTCTACACAAATGACAGAAAGTAGAAGCCAGAAAATGAGCGACAGACGATGGTCTACACAAATGACAGAAGGTAGAAGTTAGAAAATGAGTGACAGACGATGGTCTACACAAATGACAGAAGGTAGAAGTTAGAAAATGAGCGACAGACGATGGTCTACACAAATGACAGAAGGTAGAAGTTAGAAAATGAGTGACAGACGATGGTCTACACAAATGACAGAAGGTAGAAGTTAGAAAATGAGCCACAGACGATAGTCTACACAAATGACAGAAAGGCAACATAAGTTGAACTCATGTAGCCTTGTGATGTTGGATCCAAGGGCGTGCATTGAGGAGGGAACTAGTTGGTCTGGCTGAGCATGGGTGAAAGACTATGGTAGGACAAATTTGTACAAATACTCCTTCTTCCCTAGTGCTATTAGAGCATGGAATGGGTTGCCTGAGCTAGCCAGAAAAACCAGTGACTTGGCAGAATTTAAGTCATTGGTTAATATGCATGAGTAAATGCATGACGCGTAGGACGTAATCATCTTCTTTTTTGAAGTAACGTCTGTATTATATAAGATAAGATAAGACTATTTATTTCTCTTGTTGTTTTATGCTATTCATTCTACATGTATTTCTATTGTAGTATTTTATCATTCGGCAGTCATAGAGTATTTAATGAATCAATCACTTATTACATTTATTACTTGATTTTAAAGAGGCCATTGATGCCTTTAATACAATATTAAATATTAGTTTTAGTTGAGAGTTGACTTCACGAGGTTTACATATATGTTGTCATTTTGATGTTGTGAATAAGTTAAGACACTGTAATTTAATATTAGTTTAAAGTCATGAGTTATTATTTAAAGTAACTCCTCGCACCAAAACGTGAGAATCATTGCTAGATGAACAGAGCCAAGACTAGGAAGTGAGGGGGATGGTGACTATGACATGTACTTGTGTGTTCATAGCAACACATGAAAGTAAAAACATGACTAGAGCAGTGAAAGCTTTTAACATAAGCTTTATATATTTATATATATATATATTTGAGAAATAGAGCTGAAATACTATTAGTACAAAAAATAAAGATAGAGTTGATAAGACTAAACTTTTTTTTATTTCAAACCCAATGATCTAATACTTATATGGAATTATTGGGATAGTTAATTTTTTTTCTCTTTATACTTTAAAACATATGGCGCTAAGTTCTGTTTATATTTTATTATTCTTGTTTTAATAGCAATGGTATCATGTTCTACAAGAAAGTAAAGATCCGTTCACTTTTCCAAGTAGATTCTATATTCCCATTTCATGATTCTCAGACAATAGACCAAGAAGAAAATTGTAAACACATTTGAAGTGTAGTCAGTATATCAGTTGGAACAGATGAAGACATTAAACGCCATATAAATCTAGTGAGTCAGACATTTACACAGCTAAAACCAACCTGGAAATCTTCTCACATCTCAAACAAGACTAAACTAAGAATCTTTAACTCTAATGTCATGGCTGCCCTACTGTATGGTTCTGAAACATGGAGAACAACTGAAGCCACAACAAAAAAAATACAGACCTTCATCAACAGATGCCTGAGAAATATCCTAAACATACACTGGTACAACAAAGTAGAAAACACCAAACTGTGGGAGATGAGTGGGCAGAAAAATATAGAAGTGCAGATCTTAGAGAGGAAGTGGAGATGGATTGGTCACACCCTTAGAAAAGATACCAACAACAGAGCTAGGCAGGCCTTAGAGTGGAACCCCCAGGGAACAAGACGTAGAGGAAGACCAAAAAGAATTTGGCGACGCAGTGTACTTGAAGAAGTAGAGAAGACCGGGAAGAGCTGGGAAACCATCAAAAAACTAGCAAGAGACCGTGGAGAGTGGCGTGTTTTGTTGAGGCCCTATGTTCTATGAGGAACTCAAAGGAGTGATGATGGTGATGATTTCATGAACGAACAAATGTTAATTGCCTTAATAGTAATCCATTAGAAAAATAAAGTGAGGGCCCTAACGTAGCTAAAGATACATTTTGAACATTTCGGTGGGGGGGGTGGGGTGGGATTTTCTGTCTTGCACTTTTTGGCGGGCAGAATGAAAAACACTTTGTTGGCCGGATCTGGCCCGCGGGCCATATTTTGGTAATCACTGGTTTACAAGAATATGATTGAAATAAGAATTAGTCTTTGAATGCCTTATAACTATTAGACTGTATAATAATAATAATAATAATAATCTTTATTGTCCGTACGGACATTTGTCTTACAATTTGTGCATTACAGCAAACAAAAACATAATAACTATAAGAAACCAAAGTGTACATTCACACCAGACTCACTCATAATTTACTTGTGGCAAATAATGTTCTTATTTAATGATTTGATTGCCAGGGGAACAAAGGAGTGTTTGTGTCTGTTTGTCTTTGCTATCAGTGTCTTGTATCTCTTTTGGGATGGCTGCCTGGTCGTGCAGTTTGTGCGCTGGACTGTCGTTCTTTTCTTAGTAATCATAATCTTTCTGCTTATAAGGCCAAGTGCTGGCTATAACGAAAAATGTATCGTAATAATCCTACACGATTGGCCAAGTAAAGCAAGTGTGTCATAACCTTTCGTTAACCGAAAGTCTCAAACTGTGTTACGTCGGCCTCTACTCCTGTCTCTCAAAAGATTCACCTTCGTCGCTAGTTATTGTGCAAGCAGATGTGATATGATCCGCATCAGTTAGTGTTTCTAAAGTGTATTTCTTTTATTGTTTGGATATATTTATTCTTTTCTTTTTCCATGGATTATTGTTACAAATATGAATTATTATAGATTAATATCTCTTTAAGGTAAGAATTTTATTTTTCAAACAGTAAAAATAGAAGGAGAAAATGATTGGCCTACATAAGGTAAAGTCCTGGCACTCATTTCTGCATATTTTTGTGCTGTTTTTATGCATGCAGGCCAAATATTTAATTCCTAGGGTCATAACAATTGCGGGACCCTCTGTGGAATGGATGGCGAGGGGCGTCGTCTGGGTAAGGATAAGCATAATGTCAAAATTAAGATTTTGTATTAGAAAATACATTCGTCTTTTGTAATAAGCTAACAATGCCGTTTTAGACAAAGACTAAGTCTGCTTTATTGATCCTTATAGAAATGTCACAATGTGTTGTGATTACAAAGACTCTTTTCTCATATAAAGACAACACCAACAGAAACATACACATAAATAAAACAGATAAAACATAGTGTTCATTCAGCGACTACACACAGGCATCTTGGTCTTTTTCATGTTTTTTGATCGAAGGGTGGCCTTGATAGAGTCTGACCGAGTAAGGTACGAACGAGTTTTTTGTACCGCTCTGATCTTGTTTTGATTGACAGCAGTCGCCAACTTCACGATGACGTGACGTAGATCTGATGGAGCCGTTGTTTTCCAATAATTTTGTGATTTTTCTTTTTTACAAGGTTGCAGAACACCAATCTCTGTAATGCTGTGACTACCACTGTATGTAAGGGGTATCCCATGTAAGCTTATTTGAATAAAAAAAGCACATTCCCCTGGTGGACTTGAAAAGTAGGATATAAATAAGTACCAAGGGGGTCGGTGTTCCAATAATGGATCACTTGGCATAAATGGGTTATTGCCAAAACATACAAGAGAAAGTAGATATGCATACAAATAACAAAAAAATTAATACTTTTGATAAAAAATAGTCAAAGTCTATGTGAAAGTACTTCAACATACAGAATGAACTCCACAGTACTGAATACTACAATGTTTAAATTTAAAAAAATATTTTTTTTGTAGGACTTGTATAACAAAAAATGCCTTTCAATGTTTAGAACACAATGTGGCATCAAATTTATGTTTTGAACACAATAAGGTGTTACAATGTAAGTGATTTTACACAATATTGAAAAAGTCAAATGTTTAAAAAAACAACTATGATAACACTGTAAAATACAACACTTGTAAATGCTATTTAAAAAATGTCAAAAAGATAAACTCATATTTGCTAAAGCTTCAACCACAAGCATTACCCAACAATCAACATTATATTGTCATCATTAAGAAAAGGCATCAGTTAGTAGAACTGCGCTTTACCAATCAAATTATTAATATAAAGGATTTTTCATTAGAATATTTGCCATTTCGTAGTACTTACATTCTATAAAACAACTCTCCAGCCAGAAATGACCTCTGGTGAGGGTTTACTGACAACTGTCCATATTTTAACCTTGAACTTGATGATGACGCCCAGACTACATGAAACTATTCAGGGCCTAAGACTTGACTCAGTCAGTTAAAGCCTTAAGTTTTTGCTGCCCATCATGAGACTAAAGTAGATCAGATGTGAGTGAAAAATTCAAAAAGTTGTACACAAACACCCGTGTATTCATTATAGTGTGCTGCTTTTAGGAGTGGACTGAGCCTTCTCCATCTTGTTTTCTGCTCCAATGCTTGTACACACTAGAGAGACCACTTGGGAGTCACACACATTGATGCTGGTTGAAGGACAAAGCTGAAATGGTCAACCAATAATGAATTGTTTGCTAAACATTTTCTATTCATCATTAATAGAATTGTATGAGTTTGTAATTCAAATAAGTTTATTCTAGTTAACTCTTTCAGTCAGTAAATAGAGATTGTTAGCATTAAGTAAATTGGGAATGCTTTCATTAAATCAATAAGTAATAATTACTTTCAATCAAAAAGGAATGCTCATAATAAGAAAACAAAACTTTTTTTAGAAGACCGGCTTCTTTTATTTGTTTGACATGTTTTCATAAGGAGTAAAAAAAAATAAGTTCCATTGTTTTTTTTTAATCTAGCATTCATTAGCTAAATAAGAGAAAAACAATCACTCTATAAGTTGTACAAAGGAGGTATTGTAATTTCAATGTTTTTATTTTACATGTATTTGGCTTAAAATTCTCAGAAATACTTTTTTTTTTAAATTTTTTTTTTCCATTCTATGTTTAGGTTTTATATATCGAAAAAAAATCAACTTTTAATTCATGTCCCAATAATTGAATGTAACCTTGGTGACATGAATGCTAAACACTCCTCACACAATGTCCCCAACAAGGACAAAAATTAAAAAAAAAAGTATTTCTGAGAATTTTAAGCCAAATAAATATAAAATAAAAACATTGAAATTACAATACCTCCTTGTATATACATAAATACATAAATATATATATATATATATATATATATATATATATATATATATATATATATATATATATATATATATCAGGGCTGAAGGCTACTCCATGATGGGCAGCCAATGTCATCACCAAGCCAGCATCTAAGAAGATAAAAAAAGACTTTAACACAAGTCTTTATTTTAACTGAGGTGGAAGGGATAATGGGAGTTATATAAAAAGTAAACCGAGATAAATATAATAGGCAATGCTGGTGGGGAAAATTGAGCATTGGTAGCTTCTACCATCTGATACAGAAACTTGGCTATTAGCCAAATAGAACACTAAGATACTATCAAAGAAGCAAATTGAAAGGTACACCACACTCAGATCCAGAAATAAAAGGAACTCTACTCTCTGATCCAGAAATAAAAGGAACTCTACTCTCAGATCCAGAAATAAAAGGAACTCTACTCTCAGATCCAGAAATAAAAGGAACTCTACTTTCAGATCCAGAAATAAAAGGAACTCTACTCTCAGATCCAGAAATAAAAGGAACTCTACTTTCAGATCCAGAAATAAAAGGAACTCTACTCTCAGATCCAGAAATAAAAGGAACTCTACTTTCAGATCCAGAAATAAAAGAAACTCTACTTTCAGATCCAGAAATAAAAGGAACTCTACTCTCAGATCCAGAAATAAAATGAACTCTACTCTCAGATCCAGAAATAAAAGGAACTCTACTTTCAGATCCAGAAATAAAAGGAACTCTACTCTCAGATCCAGAAATAAAAGGAACTCTACTTTCAGATCCAGAAATAAAAGGAACTCTACTCTCAGATCCAGAAATAAAAGGAACTCTACTTTCAGATCCAGAAATAAAAGAAACTCTACTTTCAGATCCAGAAATAAAAGAAACTCTACTTTCAGATCCAGAAATAAAAGAAACTCTACTTTCAGATCCAGAAATAAAAGGAACTCTACTTTCAGATCCAGAATTAAAAGGAACTCTACTCTCTGATCCAGAAATAAAAGGTATTCTACTCACATACCAACTTACTGTTTATTGTGAAATGCCAAGGAAAGAGACTGAGCTTGTTTCAGAGTCATTTTGTTGAAGTCCACTACTTGTGGAAGACATGACATAGGATAAAACAGTTTTTTACATGAAAAGAAGGTAGTGAAGGAACAGGACCAAATTTAAAGACTTTAAATAAAAGCAATAATAAATGTTAATTTATGGATATGATGCTAAATAATTCTGGACATATTTTTGTTTTAGTTATTAAATAATTTGGTCTTCATTAATTTTTTGTTCAAAAAAATTCATGCCTTCCACTAGATCAGCCGAACCTACTCAAATACTTAGATCCACAATGATAGAGGCCCATTTCTTACTCCATAGGCTAGGTCCTACAAGAGATTCTTCTTCCCTAGTGCCAGTAGAGAATGGAATGGCTTGAATCCGCCATTACAGGAAACCCAACCACTTAGCAGAGTTTAAGTCACAGATTAACATAAATTACTAGAAATGTGATGAATGTAATTATCTTCTTTTTTGAGGTAACATCTCTGTAATCTATAGAATATGATGTAAATGTTAATGATGTCCTCATTAATAACATTGAGGACAATTATCGCCATATCTTCATTAAACAAAAATTATAAACCAAATACACATTTGTAAATGACCAGATTTTTAGAAGCCAAAGTCAGTCCTAAGATGTCCATGAACTTGAAGTAAGACGCCTGACTCAACTCCGTCAATACAGTCACACTTGGGAACAGTCTTCATTTCAGAAAAACAAAATATTTCAAAGTTGTCAGTTTTTAGTTGGTTAGAAGTTTTTCTCCATATTGGGACAGCTCATTAATGCATTATTATTAAGTAAAACTATTAATAAATAGAAGTAAGTAAATAATTTGTACTTAGCACTAAGTCAAACTCAGAGCATTTATTGTTATGACATGATTAGGAATTAGGTATTTGTTTCCAGAATAAGTAGAAAGTTTTACTTAGTGACAAATGAAGTGATGGATCTTTAAAAATTAAGAACGCTCTAAGAGACGCTAGAATCAAGACAGTTTCTCATTTACAGTAGGAATAAGAAGAATTCTATAGACAGCTAGTAATAGAGGACAACCGACAGTTCCCGCATTGAGTATTAAAAGTGTTTGTTGTTTCAACACTAGCGTCGACTCCTTTTATCGATTGTTGGTTTTTATCGGAGTTGCTTTTCCAGCATTGAGTTAAGCATTACCTTCTTTGAGTTTGTTTATAGTTTAATTACTCATCACCGCGGAAGCGCAAAACACATATCACAGTACTGTAGTCTGGACTACTGTCTTTTAATGTTGCCATGTCTGGATCTGCATCATCAAGCTAGAATTTTATATACTCTAGATTAATACTTGGGCTTAACCAGGATTTTTTCAGGTCAGAGTGAATAGAATAAACAAGAAATAGACTCATCTGATTCACAAGAAAGACAATGCCTATTCCAAAAATATCAACGCGTAGTCTTTCACCTCTGAATCAGACACAACAGAATGAGACAACATATGTTCCAGAAGCTAAAAATTGGAACTAGCAAAATCTGCCCATGTGGAGTATCACCAGAGAATGCTGATCATGTCTTTCAAAACTGCATACTTTATCAAGAGGCACAATCAAGACACTAGCCCCAAAACACCCCTATAGAAAGAAAACTATACAGAGAGCTCCCTGATTTAGAAACCATTGCCCAGTTCATCTCACATATTGGTCTAGTCATCTGAACGCTCCAACATAATAATGAGAACAAGGAAGAAGAAGTTTTGGTGATGTGCATGGGGGGGGGGGGTAAATTGTACTTTTTAAAAATCTATAACTCAATAGTTATTAAGAGTTACGAGCAAAGTAATCCCTCTTACAAAAAGTTGTCAACTTCATAAAGGAGGAATTGTCTTTTTTTTAAACTTTTTTTGTTACTTGCATACTTAGAATGAGAACAATACACTGACCTAGACAAGAATGGTGAAAGAAAGAGGGACAGAAAGAAAAAACAAGAGAGACAAAGACAATGGACAATTCAAGCTCAACTAAGCAACAAAACCTAAAAGACAGTGGTCTATGTCTAGCAGAATAGAACAAACTAAATATTGATGACTAGGGTACTGATTAACTATTGATAAAGATTTTGAAGTTAAACTAAGTCTAAACTCTGGAGCTAGCAAAATGTTTTTAACATTTTTGTCCCAAATAATGATCTACAATAAATGTTCAAAATTCAATACATTATTTGCATAGTGCCTGCATGTATGAATTCAATAATTAAGGAACAAAAACTAAAACTAAATGAGTTTTTTTCAGTCAATAGGTAATTCTTTAGCTAAATATGTACATAAAAAAAAAGAAATGCACAAAAATAATTTGTTAATTAGAAAGTAATTAAACTATTTAGTTTTTATCCATGACTCTGAAAGTTCTGATATAGATTTTGTTTATTTATTATTCATATAGCAGAATTGAACATGTCCCCTGTCCTTACTAATAAAGTAACAGATGCATGCATGTGTGTGTGAACAATCTATTGTATTGCCCTTTTCTTCATCTTTAGACTCTCAGATATTGCCATTCTTGGACCATACAAACTCATAATGAAATTTGTGTAGAATGAACAACCAAAATGATTAACAATTATTCAGGCTTGCTACCAATGGTTATGTTTTTATTTTGCATAGTAAACAAATTTAATTTTTTACTGTAATGCAATGAAGAAATGTATTACCTAACAATTTTCTGAATGGCAACAATGGTGGAGGAATCCTCTAGAAACTTTTTCCCTTCAGAATTAGAATCAGGATTTCTTTTGACAACCACTAGGTAACTAGGAAACGTGTATTTCAGTGGAGTTTTGTGGTAAGACGCTTGACAGTATGGACTATACACCTGCCATCTTGGAACCTAATACCGAGCCTAAGCCCAAGGCTCTAACCGAACAAATCCCTAGCACAAAACGTAAGAAGAGAGGACGTAGAGGAGGAATACGAGTTAAGTGTAGAAGAAGAGGACAAAGAGGCTTCCTTCCACCCATCGAGTTAAGTGTAGAAGAAGAACTCTTCTGTTGATCTCGATAAATTTTACGTTTATAGAGCAGACAGAACAATTAATAGTGGAAAGTCAAAAGGAGGAGGACTCGCAATCTATATTAACAAGGAATACTGCAACGCCAATAATGTGAACATCAGGAATAAAATTTGTGACCCTAACATTGAACTTATGTGTGTCACACTTAGGCCTTACTACTTGCCTAGTGAATTCACTCAGCGACTGCGTCAGAAATAATTTTTGCTGTGCTTCACAATGTACAATCAAAACACCCGGACTCTATTTGTATCGTAACTGGAGATTTCAACAACCTAAATATTGACAACACACTGCCAAACTATTGCCAGTATGTCTCCCTCCCCACAAGGCAGGGTAGAACGCTCGACAAATGCTAATTAAACATTAAGCAGGCTTACAAATGTAAAAGTTTGTTCCCACTTGGAGAATCTGGCCATGTATTAGTCCATCTTATACCAAATTACACACCTAATCTTAAAACTACAAAGAGAGTTATAAAAACGGTCAAGATGTGGTCTGAAGAGGTTGTAGAAAAACTACGAGGATGCATTGAGAAAGCTAACTGGGAAATCTTTATTGGAAACTGTCCAGATATAAACGAACTAACAGAAACTGTTAACTCATATCTATCATTCTGCGAGGAGTTAACAATTCCAACAAAAACAATACAAGTCTATGGAAACAATAAGCCCTGGATGACCCAAAAAATCAAACACCTTATTACTGAAAAGAAAACAAAGTATAAGGCTAGCAACGAAGAGTTTATAAATGCTAAACATAAACTGAGAAAAGCAATAATTAAAGGGAAAAAAACATACAAAGAAAAAATTGAGAATTTCTTTGCAAAGAACAACTCAAAACAATGCTGGGAAGGATTAAAGAAAATAACAGGCTGCGCCTCAAAACGAGAACAAATTTCAGTGGCTGATGATGAGAAATTTGCCAACGAACTAAATTATTTTTATTCTCGTTTTGACAAAGAAGATTTTGTTGATCTACACAAAGAATTTTTCAACACTCTGTCCAAAGGAAAACAAGAGCCCTATGTCAATTTTGTAACTGAGGATGAAGTGACCTTGTTATTTAAAAGAGCAGACGTAACAAAAGCTTCTGGACCAGACAAAATTAGTGGCAAGCTGATCAAGCTATGTGCGGAGCAAATCTCTTCTATCTTCTGTCATATCTTTAACCAGTCATTGCAAACGTGCGTAATTCCACACATCTGGAAAACTTCAGAGATCATACCAGTGCCTAAGAAACCAAAAGTAGATTGCTTAAATGATTTCCGCCCAGTAGCACTAACACCTATTGTTATGAAATGTTTTGAAAAATATATGCAAAAACAACTTGTAGCAAAAGTCAACAACAGCCTAGACCCTCACCAATTTGCATACAAAGCAGCTAGAGGAACTGAGGATGCCATTCTATTGCTTTTGGACCAGCTTTATAAGCATCTGGATATACCCAAAACATACTCACGAGTCATCTTCATAGATTTCTCCTCGGCTTTCAATACCATAAAGCCACATCTAATGATAAACAAACTGAGTAACTTAAATGTAAGCCCTTACTTACAAGCATGGGTTCTAAACTTTTTAACCCAACGGCCCCAGTATGTTGAAGTTAACAACACCAAATCGTCAACTCGAGTACTATGTACAGGTGCTCCACAAGGTTGTGTACTTTCTCCTGTACTATACACTCTTTACACTAATGACATAAGAAGCATCTATGACTCAGTTAAACTCATTAAATTCGCTGATGATACTGCCATAGTTGGTCTTATTTCAGGAGACGAAGCTCAGTATCGAAGCTCGATAGAAGAGTTTACAAACTGGTGCACCGACAACTTTCTAGAACTGAATGTAACAAAAACTAAAGAACTTATAATAGATTTTTGAAAGGAAAAACATACTATACGTGAACTGCAAATAAACACTACATCTATAGAACAAGTAAAGGCATATAAATATCTAGGTGTTATCATCAACAACAAGCTTTCATGGGAAGACCACCTTGGAACTCTGACAAAGAAGGCAGCCCAGCGACTCTTTTTTCTATACAAACTCAATAGCTTTAAACTAAGCAAGAAGATCCTTGAGACATTTTACCGCGCAACTATGCAGAGTCTGCTAACATACGGAATAACTTGTTGGCAAGGCAACGCCTCATCTAAACTGTTGCGACGTCTAGAAAATATCATTAAAAAAGCATCTAAAATTACACTTACAACACTGCCACATTTAAAGGAGCTTTTTGAACAAAAGTGCCTAAAAAAAATCGAAAAAATCTTGGAAGACAACAACCACCCGCTCCATCAGAACTACGACAGGTCGTCGCGAAGTGGGCGACTGCTGTCAATCAAAACAAGAACAGAGCGGTACAAAAACTTGTTCATACCTTACTCGGTCAGACTCTATCACCGCCACTCATTGATCAGGGAACATGAAATGCACCAAGATAACTGTGTGAGTCGCTGAATGAACTCTTTATGTTGTCTGTTGTATTTATGTGTATTTTTCTGTTGTGTTGTCTTTATATGAGAAAAGAGTCCTTGTAATCACAACAAATTTCCGTAAGGATCAATAAAGCAGTCTTAGTCTTAACTGTCTTGAGTGATTCTAGCCACTAGGAGACCATCCACACTGGAACAGACACAACATTAAGATTGATCTACTCAATTGTGACATACTGACAAATGTAAATCACATGTAACTAAACTTTATATATAAATGCAATTAAATGGTGAGGATGTCTGCCTGGTTGTGTGATATGTACTTCAGAGTTATCTCAATGCTTCCCACACCAATGCTGCCTTCACAAAAAGGTTTGGGCTAGTCTTCAATTCATCTCATATTATACTGACTACATGTTTGTGTAAAATCTTTAAAATTTCAATACCTCAAACTAGCTAGGTCTAACATGGGCTCTTTACTTTTTTTTTAATTTAAATATACAAAACTTTATTCTTGGCTAGTAGTCTATGTAATCCTATATGGTTGTAAAAGTTTGACATTAAATGCTGAGGTTGACTGAAAGAAAAATCCAAGTCATTGAGAGAACAGAACAGAAAAATGCAGGGTATCAAATACCAGGAAAAGAAGACTGGCTAGCAAAAAGGAGGAGCTCCTCAATACTGTGAAGAGAGGAAAGCTGATGAGCTGGTTTGGTCATATTGTAAGACATGACTCATTGCCTAAAATCTTTGATCAAGGTACAGTGGAGGGAACATGAAGAAAGGGTCAATCTGGCTGGATAACATAAAATAATAGATCTTAATATCCTGCTAAGAACACCTGCTGATGAGGTAAAGTGGAGAGATTTGGTTATGTGATCTGTCACAGTACCCCTAGACCAAAAGTCAAGGGACAAATGAAACGAAGTGATAGGGAAAAATGAATGACTAGATTAAAGCATAATTAGAACAAATAAACAACTAGATTAACACATTAATAGTAACTACCAATACATCTATAAATAACAAGAAACGAGATCAGTTACTGATAATACTTTAGACACTGTACCTCCAAATACTTTCAGTCATGTAATAGACCAATGGGAAATGAGCTAATGTATCCAGGAACAATGTGTCAGGCCTGAAACATAAAAAAAAAACAAAAGGCTATTATTAAAATATTCACTTTAATAAAAAAAAATGCTTAAAAATTTTGATAGACAACACTAATTTAAGATATTTCTTTATAAACCCATACTAGTAAAAACAACTAAAAATGAAAAGATGTGACCCGAAAAAAAAAAAAACACTATTTTTTTTGCAGAAAACTACGCCATAGGACGATCCCAAGCCCAGCTAAAAAAGGAGGAAGTTTGGGCATAGATAAAAACCTTTAGCTTCAGTAATAACAAATGGCAAATCAAGAGGTCACAGACCTGGAAGAAGATGGACCTCCAGCTTGAAGGTTTAAGATGGGCAAGACATGGGAGGGGGAGGCAGTGGCTGAATAGTTAAGTGCTTAGCTTCGAAACCTGGGGATCCTGGGTTTGAAACTCAGAGAAGACTAGAATTTCTATTTGGCAATTTTTAGGGCGTCCCGGAGTCCACCCAACTCTAATGGGTAACTGAATTTAGTTGGGGAAACTAAAGGTGGTTGGTAATTGTGCTAGCCACATGACACCTTTCTTATGAATTGTTGGCCAAAGAAACAGATGACCTTAACATCATATGCCCTATAGATCGTGAGGTCTGAAATGGGAACTTTACCTTTTTTTTTAAGACATGAGAGCAGTTGGAGAGACTCGCCCAGAACTGAGACTCCTAGAGAAAGCTGGTTGGTAGCCTATGCCACAGACAAGACAACAGACAGAACTGAGACTCCTAGGGGAAGCTGGTTGGTAGCCTATGCCACAGACAAGACAACAGGCAGAACTGAGACTCTAGGGGAAGCTGGTTGGTAGCCTATGCCACAGACAAGACAACAGACAGAACTGAGACTCCTAGGGGAAGCTGGTTGGTAGCCTATGCCACAGACAAGACAACAGACAGAACTGAGACTCCAGGGGAAGCGGTTGGTAGCCTATGCCACAGACAAGACAACAGACAGAACTGAGACTCCTAGGGGAAGCTGGTTGGTAGCCTATGCCACAGACAAGACAACAGACAGAACTGAGACTCCTAGGGAAAGCTGGTTGGTAGCCTATGCCACAGACAAGACAACAGACAGAACTGAGACTCCTAGGGAAAGCTGGTTGGTAGCCTATGCCACAGACAAGACAACAGACAGAACTGAGACTCCTAGGGGAAGCTGGTTGGTAGCCTATGCCACAGACAAGACAACAGACAGAACTGAGACTCCTAGGGGAAGCTGGTTTGGTAGCCTATGCCACAGACAAGACAACAGACAGAACTGAGACTCCTAGGGGAAGCTGGTTGGTAGCCTATGCCACAGACAAGACAACAGACAGAACTGAGACTCCTAGGGGAAGCTGGTTTGGTAGCCTATGCCACAGACAAGACAACAGACAGAACTGAGACTCCTAGGGGAAGCTGGTTTGGTAGCCTATGCCACAGACAAGACAACAGACAGAACTGAGACTCCTAGGGGAAGCTGGTTGGTAGCCTATGCCACAGACAAGACAACAGACAGAACTGAGACTCCTAGGGGAAGCTGGTTTGGTAGCCTATGCCACAGACAAGACAACAGACAGAACTGAGACTCCTAGGGGAAGCTGGTTGGTAGCCTATGCCACAGACAAGACAACAGACAGAACTGAGACTCCTAGGGGAAGCTGGTTGGTAGCCTATGCCACAGACAAGACAACAGACAGAACTGAGACTCCTAGGGGAAGCTGGTTGGTAGCCTATGCCACAGACAAGACAACAGACAGAACTGAGACTCCTAGGGAAAGCTGGTTGGTAGCCTATGCCACAGACAAGACAACAGACAGAACTGAGACTCCTAGGGAAAGCTGGTTGGTAGCCTATGCCACAGACAAGACAACAGACAGAACTGAGACTCCTAGGGGAAGCTGGTTGGTAGCCTATGCCACAGACAAGACAACAGACAGAACTGAGACTCCTAGGGGAAGCTGGTTTGGTAGCCTATGCCACAGACAAGACAACAGACAGAACTGAGACTCCTAGGGGAAGCTGGTTGGTAGCCTATGCCACAGACAAGACAACAGACAGAACTGAGACTCCTAGGGGAAGCTGGTTTGGTAGCCTATGCCACAGACAAGACAACAGACAGAACTGAGACTCCTAGGGGAAGCTGGTTTGGTAGCCTATGCCACAGACAAGACAACAGACAGAACTGAGACTCCTAGGGGAAGCTGGTTGGTAGCCTATGCCACAGACAAGACAACAGACAGAACTGAGACTCCTAGGGGAAGTTGGTTTGGTAGCCTATGCCACAGACAAGACAACAGACAGAACTGAGACTCCTAGGGGAAGCTGGTTGGTAGCCTATGCCACAGACAAGACAACAGACAGAACTGAGACTCCTAGGGGAAGCTGGTTGGTAGCCTATGCCACAGACAAGACAACAGACAGAACTGAGACTCCTAGAAGAAGCTGGTTGGTAGCCTATGCATTACATTATAACATTGATGTGTAAGTTGTTCAGAAACTGAACTTTACTTTATATGTAGTGTAGACCAAAGTTACTGCCCTTTGATAAGTTCCCCATTTTTTTTTTCAATCAAGAAATCAACATTGTTATCGAAAAACATCACAGAGATAGATGAACCAGTATATGACACATTGTTAAAAAAAAATAATTTTTTGTTATTTTACAGTATTTTTTTATACCTACTATTATTTGACATTATTTATATTTGCACCTCTATTCTTATTAAACTATCTTATGCTCTACAAAATCCAGAATTTCTCTATCTTTATTAGACAGAGGTTTGTTGGAGTATGCATTCTAATACATCCTAGTTATCTTGGCCATAAAGTATGTTATGAGAGACATAAGGTTATATTATAAGTGTGCTTAGAAAAATTGAAGCTTTCATCAGAGTATTCATTTTATATGACAGGGTTGTTACAACCATCTGGGGGAGTGAGCCTTTTGCCTCTATCAATAGCTGCCTTTTATTTTTGTGTAAGCTGCTCTAACCCTTTGTAGATCCCTCCATACCCTGCAAGGCAGCAAGTTTGATTTTGCTTCACCAAGGGTATGTTATATTATGAGAGTGCTAAGAAAAATTGAATTTTACAAAATAACAACTAAGATCTAAGTTTACCTTTCCCAATTTTCCCATTCTAAGCAGCACAAAGATCTTGGTTCTAGCCTGATGTGAAAGTTTGTTTTGCCAAAACCTGATGACATTGTCATGAGGGGATGTTAATTGTTAATCTGAAAAAAAAAATATATATAAATATGAAAATAGAGACTTTATTGTACAGATGTCCTTGTTGGAATGAAAAATGTGGAATGCGGAATATACACGCATTAATTGTCTGTCATCATTTGGTCATTAAAACAATGATATAAAGAAGGCTACATTTAGACACCATATTTCAAGTTGATAATAACTTATTGTATTTGCCTATGATTTTGTCTACCCTGACATAATCTAACACTTAGTCCCAGCTGTTTCATGTCTTTAAAAAAATGTTTGTTGTGAGTTTGCCAAAGACTAGTGATGCTCAGTTTCCATCATCATCATCACTCCTTTGAGTTCCTCATAGAACATAGGGCCTCAACAAAAACACGCCACTCTCCACAGTCTCTTGCTAGTTTTTTGATGGTTTCCCAGCTCTTCCCGGTCTTCTCTGCTTCTTCAAGTAGACTGAGTCGCCATGTTCTTTTTGGTCTTTCTCTGAGTCTTGTTCCTTGGGGGTTCTAGCTCTGTTGCTGGTATATTTTCTAAGGGTGTGACCAATCCATCTCCACTTCCTCTCTAAGATCTGCACTTCTATATTTTTCTGTCCACTCATCTCCCACAGTTTGGTGTTTTCTACTTTGTCATACCAGTGTATATTTTTAGGATATTTCTCAGGCATCTGTTGATGAAGGTCTGTATTTTTTTTGTTGTGGCTTCATATTTTCTCCATGTTTGAGAACCATACAATAGGACAGCCTTGACATTATAGTTAAAGATTCTTAGTTTAGTCTTGTTTGAGATGTGAGGAGATTTCCACGTTGGTTTTAGCTGTGTACATGTCTGACGCGCTAGATGCACATCTAATCTACATATCATGCGGTGGTGTGACAGCTTGAGTGCCTCAATGACCCTCAGAGCTATACCGGCGGGAGCTCATCACTCCTGGCAGGTACTACCAAGCCAGACAGGTCAGCTAGGAAAAAGGCCAACACAAGGTGCATCACCCTCCCCTGGACACAGGGGTTGTGTGATGGGCTAACAACCTGTCCATTGAAAAAATAGTGTTATAGAAACCAGAACAAAAACACAAACACTAAACATTGTCAGAGGCGAAAGTAGAGCTCCACAAAGTAGACTTTTGAAGCTATGCAGAGAAAGTCGAACGAATCCTGTGAGGCCGACCACTCTACTTAAACCAATGAAAAAGAAACACTTCCTTATTCAGAAGGCAGCATTTAACTTGGGAACATGGAATGTCCGCACTTTACTAGAACCAGGTAGATGTGCACAAATTGCAAAGGAAATGGCCAACTACAAACTACAGATCCTGGGAATGAGTGAAGTTTGATGGAACACATTCAGTGAAACAAGACTGCAATCAGGAGAAACCCTTCTCTTCTCTGGAAAGGAAAAAGAAGATGACTTACATGAAAATGGTGTAGCACTACTACTAAACAAGGAAGCTTTCAAAAGTCTCAGTTTCAGAAATAATAATTAGAGCCAAATTTTTGTTTAAGTTCAAAAATGTTCACATCATTATGTGCTATGCTCCCACCAACCTTGCAAGTGATACTGACAAAAATACATTTTATGACCAACTGCAAACTATAGTTGACAAAATACCTACAAGAGATGTTTTGATCCTCATGGGAGACTTGAATGTCAAAGTGGGAAGTGACACAGAGAGAGAGAGAAAAGTATGGGCACCCATGGACTTGGCAGCATAAATGAAAATGGAGAAATGTTTGCAGACTTCTGCACATTTAATGAATAGTGATGGGAGGCAGCATTTTCCCCCAGAAAAAAAGCCACAAAGTGACAAAGGTTTCACCAGACAATAAAACAGAGAATCAAATCGATCACATTACCATACGGCGGAACTGGAGAAGCACATTACTAGACTTTACCGCATAGCCACCGTGCCTTCAGCTGAGGCTTGTGGGTAGTTTTTTGTATTAGGGTGAATAGATTGTGCAGGTTTTCCCTTATAACCCTCCACATCATACTGTGGAAGTCATGACCACCTGCAACCTGGCCATATCCTAGAGGCCTCTGAAGTTTTGTGGGAGAAAGAGGACAAAAAAAAAACCTGCATGTCATTTGCCAACATAACCCATGATTAAAGATGACTTACATCAAGCCTTTCTTTATCATGTGGTAGTCTAACTATTCATTGGTGTTTGTTTTGTTATAAGTTATATGCCATGAGAATCAAAGCCAATAGTGAATATATCAATATTTTTGACTAAATAGCTGACAAAATTAAACTATTTTGTTATTCAATTTTTAAAAATTTAGCCACATATCTCTTTGCAAGTTGATATGATTCAATCTTATGTAAAATGACTCCCAAGCTGAGGTTACCTCATCAAATCTGTAGTAGTTTTGTTATTTTATGAAAGGCTTAAAGTAAAACTCTTTTAAAGTGCTATTAATGGTCCTATATTTAAGCAATGGCCTCACCTCTAAGTTAGGATTACCATAAAATTAATTCAGGAAGTCTAACAGGCTGTCAAGAGTTAATCTTGTAGAACAGACAATCACATGCTTCTTGATCTTAGATAGACCCAAACAGTAGTCTCCACCACAGTTAACTCTCCATGTGTGTGGCTAAGATTTCTTGAATCTAGAATGGATTTATAATAATGAACCAGTTAGAAGAAATGAGTTAAAATGTTTAAGTTCCATTGGAATGTTTATAGTAAAGTAAAGTATCCCTTTACTTAGCTAGATTGGGAGACTTGAGTATGATTACATGGCTTGGTATAAAAACAAAGGCCAGGGCAATGGTTAGAATCATAAAGAGTCGGCCCAGCCAAATGTCAGAGAAAAATTCTCCATAGCCAACAGTGGAGAACATGACAACAACAAAGGCCAGTAATACAGTTAAGTGTACAGTGTTGATGGACAAGGGACAGTACTGGTATGAATGTTAAAACATAAATATGACTCATGTTATGATCATGTGATTGAAACCTTATAGGAACCAAACTATTAGTCTACAGTGAAGTCAGTCCAGGGATAGTGAATTATCCAGTAAAGTAGTATGAGTCCAGAATAGTTTAGTATGGCAGTACAGCAATTTAGAGTTTAGTAAAGCATTTTTAGCCAGTGTATCCTGTAGCCATTTGTGTAGTATTGGATGTTATTTGTTTGTTATTAAAGAACCACATTATTTTGGAACTCTTGTTGTCAAGTTCTTGAGGTGGTTGTGTTGTGCTGATCTGTGTTTACAGAAGGCATGTTGGAGAGAATCATTACAATATATAAAACCAAACAAATAAATTTATTTTCAAAAAATATTGAGAAAGGATTTGTTTTTCAGTAGCCTCACATGGTAAATTAAAAAACAAGTGATGTTGACAAACAGTAGCACCGTCTGCTGAAGTAATGTCACTGACATAGTTTGGTTTGTTAGATGGAGATCATTCTGCCAGAAAATTATTGTGTTATTTCATTAGTGTGATGGTCTGGAGAATCAAAGGGAACCTTATGATACTTTTATTTCTTTTAAGATGAAAAATATGAACTAATTGGTTCATTATTAATAGTTGCAGACACAGGAGAATAATAATAAAACTTCCTTTGCTAAGCAGATCTTAAAATAGCCTAATGGCTGAAATAAAAGGAATGACTAGCAGCAGGCTACAGGTATTCTATAGCACCCAGCACATACTTAGAAGCAAAAGTAAAGTGTATATCAATGAAAAAAAAAAGTATATATAAACATCATAAGACCAGTAGCCAAGTATGCAAGTGAGACCTGGGCACTGACAAAAACTACAGAAACTCTGCTAAATACTTGGGGATAAAAAATCCTTAGAAAAATGTATAAAAAAGATCAGATTACATTGGGAAGATTAGCCCAAAAGAATGTCACAGAACGGAGGAGCGAAAAAAGTATACCAACAAAAAACGAAGGGCAGAACATAAATAAAATGGATTGAAGATATATCGACAGATCTACAACTTAGAGTTTTGGCATAGAGATAAAAAGCTCAAGAGAGATCTGAATGGAAAGATTTTACTAAACTCTAAACTACATACTAAATCTAAAGCAACAATATTTTTAGTTTTAAGAATATTATTGACTCATGATTCTTGTCCTTGAAAAGCATACTCTCTGTAGAAGCTGAAAGGAGAAGGTGACAACAACAAAGACAGTTGACAGCCATTCTCTGATTCTGGGACTAAGAATAAGACTACTTAAGTTAAAGATCTAGATTGATTCAAGTCATATCAAAGTTATCATAATAATCTTTATTGTTATAGACGTTGTTAAAGATCTAGATTGATTCAAGTCATATCAAAGTATTCATAGTATTCTTAATTGTTATAGACGTAGTTAGATCTATGTCTTTATGAATCATATTATTGTCGCATTGACTATCATGAATACTGTTGCAGGCATTTTAGGCTGCAATGAGTCCATTCAGACCCTAACCCTCTTTAGGATATAGATGTATTGATAA
Source organism: Biomphalaria sudanica (assembly GCA_036873155.1). Lineage (NCBI taxonomy): Eukaryota > Metazoa > Mollusca > Gastropoda > Planorbidae > Biomphalaria > Biomphalaria sudanica. The sequence goes on along the minus strand of JAZGLO010000646.1, from coordinate 108,574 downwards.
ACCTAGTTATCAGGACATCATATATGTTATAACATGATGTGATCATCATATAGATTATACATAATGTCATAAATTGTACAGACTTAGTCATAGGTCAGACTAAATTTCTAGATGCATTAAGATTCTACATCATGCAACAATACAGCATTACAGGCAAGCACTTTCACTTTCTTACTAAGTGTTTTTGTAATACTAGAATACCTAGATCTAGAACTAAGAAGTAGACTGTCACTTAGTAGTCATAGTCACCACATAGATCTAGATTTCTATATATATATAGAATATCCTCAGTAATATAGACCTATAGATTCTATCTAGATCTATATCATAGACTAGTGTTGGCGTGGGTGTGTAAGACTGAACTCTTTATTTTTGACTCACTGTAAGTGTTACTCACTGATGAGTGTAAGAGACTGTCTCTGACTCTTAACTTAACTCAGACTGTCACTGTGAGCCACTGTAGTTACTAGCAACTTACAACTTTTGAACTTATATTGAACTTACACTCGAAACAGTTACACTGACTTACACTGTGACTGTACCAGTAACCAGTGAGTGTACCTGTAAGTGTAACCTTCATCGCCATCGATTTATAATAATAATATAATAAATGTATGAAATTTATGAATGATTGAGGAAATACTAGAGTAGATTCTAGTAAAGATCTAGATTACCGTGATGAAATATCTAGCGTCTATATATCCAGACTGTAAATTAAAGTCTAATAATCAATAGAGCTAACTAACTAGTCATGTTAGTATCAGAGTCAATAATAAAAACTTCTTGCGGAAGTCATTTTTTGTCTAATTCGTATTTATAGATCTAATGGGAGCATCCATTGTCTGCTGAGACATGGGGAGCCATCATTTATAATTTTAAGTCCTTACTTTCTGGTCTTCGCTTGTTCTTTTTTTTTTTTTTTTTAACTTTACATGCTCTAAATTTTAGATGATCTCGAATTAAGTAATTTTAGATCGATCTAATTAAGAAGGAATACTATCAAAACAAATATAGATCAATTGTCATTCATTGTTTGAATGGCTGCTTTGTCGGGGATGGCTGCCTGGTCGTGCGGTTTGCACGCTGGACTGTCGTTCAGATTCATCGAGGGTCACGGGTTCAAACCCTGCCCGTCGTCCTGCGGGAGGTTTGGACTAGGAGGTAATTATCTTCAACTCTGAAGGAACATCCGAAACATATCAAACATTTTACGAATGTAGCAATTTGTGTACGTTGTTAACTTCCCCACGTCTGCAACATGTTCAGATGATTCATTGAATTGAACAAGTCACATTGTGAGAGCTAAGTCTAGATATAGATCTAACATCTAACTTAACAAAATAAAAACACACAGGAATTCAAGTTTGGAGTGTACTTGTTGCTTTTCTGAATAGATTTTTGAATGATCTTACTCCTATCCAGCAATGCAAATAACCTGAAACAAAAAGGTCTTTCAGAAGTACTGGATACACAATCTGGACACCAATAGGAACACAAAAAAAAAGCAAAATATAGAAATACTTTTAAAAAAAAAAAGCTTTTATAGGAGGAAGAACTCAACCTTTGCAACAATAAATTTCAATATTGTAGAAGCTATTTTAATTTTTTCATATTAAAATAATTGATAACCAATATATAATGAATCTTTTTCACCAATCGTAAACAAACAACATTTAGCCCCGTGGTTCTCTATCTCTTCTATATAATTTTATAAGAATACGATCTCATGTTTAATTAATGATGGTTATCACTTGACAGTTTTTTTGTCATTGTTTTATCAATAAGATCACGTGACTAAATGTTGTTTGTTTACGACTGGTGAATGAGGTACTTTGACAAATTGGTTAACTTTTAATTGATTCATGTTTTTTTAGGTACAAAAAATTAATGTTTAAACTTTCAACTTGATCCGAAAATAGATGTGGGAGAAATAACGTGTACAATTGTCTATGGGGATGAAACTCTACATATTTAGCATGTCTGTGACTGTTGAATGATTAATTTCCCTTGTTGGCATTAAACAAAATATTTAATTACCAGTACTTAAAAATTGATTAATTGTTTAATTTGTTGTTATCGATTCATGTATTTACTTCACCAAGGAATAATTGTGCAAAGTTTAAGCATGATCCAAGAATGGGTATGGGAGAAATAACGTGTTAAAACTTTAGACCAGACAGACAGAGTGAGTTGATCTAAGCTTTGTAAAGACAGGTTGATTATGTAAGTGATCTCCTAGTTTAACGTGTTAACACTTTAGACCAGACAGACAGAGTGAGTTGATCTAAGCTTTGTAAAGACAGGTTGATTGTGTAAGTGATCTCCCAGTTTAACGTGTTAACACTTTAGACTAGACAGACAGAGTGAGTTGATCTAAGCTGTGTAAAGACAGGTTGATTGTGTAAGTGATCTCCCAGTTTAACGTGTTAACACTTTAGACCAGACAGACAGAGTGAGTTGATCTAAGCTTTGTAAAGACAGGTTGATTGTGTAAGTGATCTCCCAGTTTAATGTGTTAACACTTTAGACCAGACAGACAGAGTGATTTGATCTAAGCTTTGTAAAGACAGGTTGATTGTGTAAGTGATCTCCCAGTTTAACGTGTTAACACTTTAGACCAGACAGACAGAGTGAGTTGATCTAAGCTTTGAAAAGACAGGTTGATTGTGTAAGTGATCTCCCAGTTTAATGGGTTTGTTTTTTCAAGTTTCGTACACTTATTTTGAAATGAGGATAATTTATTCCATTACTGGCCTTTGTTGTTGTCATGTTCATGCGTGACGTCAGGAGATGACGTCATTGACGACTAGCATTAAAACGCATATCACTCGAACAGGCGGTGACACATTTTTTTTTACTAAGCTTATATCAACTCTCTCTGTCTGTCTGGTAAAAAGTTTTTCATATACTAATTTTTAAGAGGGGAGGGTATTTCAAGTCACTGTCCACTGAGTGCAAACCTAGATAAAAGTCAGCGCTATTGATGGGAAGAGGTTAGCGGTTGTGAATGATGCAATATAGGTAACATTGACGTCATTTTGGTCTTAGTTAGGACAGACGACTCCAGAACGGAAGACTGAACGGTTGATTTCTTGAAGTGAGTTAGATTTTGTTCAGAAATATGAATTATTCCTTATGGCTACAACATCTATTTCATTCATCACAAGTTGATTTTGTCTCTATTGTAATTAAAATGTTTAGTTTGTTCACAAGAGGAAGTTATTCAAGTTATTTGGAGTTTTTAAGTTAAGATGCATTACGCCTAACAACGGTTTTAGTTGTCTCCCAGCAGTCTGGTGCTACAAGTCAGCGACCGGTAACAACCGTGACCTCCGTGACATATCGAAGGCGACGTAACAACAGGCCTACTAGTTCATTATTCTAGTAGTCCGCGGAACACCTATTCAGGTCTCGCGGAACTCTACAGTTCTGTGGAACACAGTTTTGGAAACACTGACCTAGAGAATGCTGACCAAGTCCTTCAAAGCTGGCAACTTAATCAAGATGTCAAATAAGTTCATTCAGAATGTTCAGATTATGTTTATGTTTTCCCTTTTTCTTATTCCGAGTTCAGAATTTCAAATCGTGTATTTAATTTATGTGAGATCAGTACATGTTAATATTATAATATCTCAATATGCGTCCTTTGTTTGGGTTGGCACACTCGACTGTTATTCGAATGGTCATAATGGTCCGAGGTTTATACCCTGCCCACTGCCATCCTGCGTTGACCTGCTCGATGTTTAAGCTCGGATAAATTTATCTTCAAATCTTAAGATACACCAGAAACCGAATTTCTATTTGATTGGATCAATAAAAGTTATCTTATCTCTTATCTTAACATGAAGACATTCGAACAGACGCGGTCGCGAGATTTATAGCAAACAAATATTCAGATCTGACTAGAGTCACACCATTAGTCCAACCACGCACGTTAGAGACACTTCAGCACACAAGAATGACATATATATATATAGACTGAATCCATTTTATATTAGCGTTTTTTAACAATATATCGATTGTACGTATTATAACTATTTAAAGTTAAGTATCTCATATTACCCCAATTTCCATAGAAGTAGATTACATTACAACAACCGAAATTCCGATTCATAGACAATGTTAAGTGAAAAAGAAATGTTAATAAATTCAAATCATAAAAAGATGTTACAGTCGACACGCCGAAAGTGTGTACACATGTTTTAACCAGATGTGACTGTCAAATAACTCCGTACCGTTCGTATTGGCTGACATCATCCACACACACTCTGGTGACGTAGTTCACAGACAACACAAAGCCAACAGCAAGGTCAAGAAAACTGCACTTCAAACCTACAACATAATAAAACACCAAAATTTACAATGTTTGGAATGTTAATTTGAAACTGGAACATTCCAAAAACTAAAGCGGCCACGAGCTTCAAACATTTTTTCAACCAAAGAGGATGAATATTAACAAGAGAGGGAAACAAATGCTTTTGTTACGTGTAGACGTAAAATCAAGAAATTCGCACACACCCCCCCTCCCAAGGCCGCCTCTGGTTCTGGAAGAAAAGCGTGCCAAATGAAAAATGGTTGGTTTCTCTACCAGCAAAGCAAGTGCCACATCAACCTGTAGTAAATACACACATTGTGACATTGTGTCTCAGAAAAGGGCTCTATAATTTTTACAGTCAAATGACTGAAAGTAGCCAACTCTTAGTGCTTCTTAAGTTTAACTCGTATGGCCAGATTTTTCAAAACGAAATACAATCTTTTATTAATCATTTCTATTCTATGTATTTCTTCTTCAACATAGCGACAGCAGAAAGTTAATACAATAGTTCAGGAGTGGGCAACCTTTTTCATTTGAGGGCCGCATTACAATTTTTTTTGGGTGGGAATGGGGGGCCACACATATATAAAATATGCATTTACAACTTAGAAAGACACAACAGCTAACTATGTATAATGTCTTTTGATTCACATTTATATCTCATTTTACACTTACATTCATTTTTTTACACTCGCAATTGAAGAATTACAACAAAGTTTACAGATTGAATCTTGGTCACGGAGATGCGATAATTGTACATTTTAAAAGTAGTATTGTTATATAATTTGTTTAATGTGGCGCGTGGTAGCTTAGATGCAAGGCTCTTGGCTTCCAAAGCAAGGAGTCTCGGGTTCGAATCCCAGTAAAAATTGATTAGAATTTCCATCAAGAAAAGCATTTATAAAGTTTAAACATAAATAATTTGTATTTTAATTTTTTTTTCGTTGCATGTCTGTTTATAGTATGACTTCACTGAAACAAAAAGGACGAGCTTTTCAATGAGGCCAAACATGGAGGCATCCCTTTAATTATTCGACTTTTGAAGTATAGTAAAGGGGGGTAGACAGTTGTGCTGGCAACATGACACCCTCGTTAACCGTGGGCCATAGAAACAGATTACCTTTACATCACCTGGCCCATAAATCGCAGGGTCTGAGAGGGGAACAATCTTTACTACCGTGTATCACAAACTAGATTGACATACAACTTTTCTATCTCCCTATAATTCTTTGTCGGAGAATATCAAAACCATAACTATAGAATAGGTCTGTGTTTAAGATGTGTTGACTCTCGAAAGATTGTGTTGTTTTTTTCCATACCAAACTCCCACCCAAGACTTGACATCAGGAATTCCCGATATTTTAATTATTAAGCAAGACTTGAAAACTAAGATCATTGTGAAATATATTTATATGATTTCTTATCCTGAAGACACGTGACATGTGACCCTATATCTATGCATCAGTCAAGCAGAAGACCTAGAACAAAAATCCGTGGCCTTGCGTGGGAACAATGTCTCTGTTATCTTCATATTTAGATTTACATGATGCGAAGTGGAAGGAGATAAGATTGCAACACTGTCATGAAAAGAATAAATCTTCGGTTGCATTAAGAGTTTATTCCTCATTCGGTGAGGCCTGCTGAGTGGTATAGCGCTTGGCTTCCGAACCGGGCGTCACGGGTTAAAATCCTGGTAAAGACGGTTGGTCGTTGTGCTGGCCACATGACACCCTCGTTAATTGTAGGCCACAGAAACAGATGACCATTACATCGATTTGCCCTATAGATCGCAAGGTCTGAAAGAGGAACTTTACTAGTTTATAAGGCGTGTGAATGGGGGATATCCGGATTCTGGAGATACTAATTATGGCATTGATGCCTAGCTTACGGCCCTCTGGCATCTTCGGCACGAAAAGGACCCCATATCTCTAATAGATCAGGGACTTTTCAATTCTAAACACGGCACTGAGGTTGGATAACTATTGAATTATGGGAAGTTGGAAACCTCTATTAAATGCTCTCGTGTCGTTTTACGGTGTAAAGTTACGCTATCATTTGATGGAATGGGTGCAGGTTGTCATTAAGAATCGTTAGTGATTTGGAAAGGCATTTTTCTTGGACAAGCTCTTCAAGAGATGGTAGCTGTACTTGAGTGATATACAATGCTTTTTTAATTAATCTATGTATTTTAAGTCTTTGTGCCAGTGAAGTATTACCATACCAGCAGGGGATGGAAAAGTTATTAAGACTGCTGATGGTTGCTGTGTAGAAAAGTTTGATTATTGTTTTGTCTATGTTGAATTTTCTAAGCTCTCTGAGATACAAGAGTTGCTGGTGAATTTTCGTGTATAGATTTATATATATGTATATAAATTAATAGTTACATAGCAAGTGACGTAACTATGGGAGGGGCGGAGGTAACTCACCAGGTGACATCCGTCAGTGCTGACACCACAGTGAATAAATTGAACTTTTGCAATAGAAAGCTACAAATAATATTTTTAAAATTTTATTCCTACTTAATGTTCAAATATATTATTATTATAGCTTGTATATAGCGCTACGTTCACAGAGCGCTTTTGGTCCAATCTCATTTGTGGACCAGTGGGGGGGGTATCTAGTAGTTGGTTTTCCGTACAGCCTTTAGGCTCTCAGTAAACACAACTCTGCCCGAGTCGGGTGTCGAGCCTCGAGCCCCCTTCTAGGTAGCCAAGCCAAGTTCAAGCGCACTTGGTCTCTTGACCACGCTTCCCACTAGTGAAACAAAGACCATTATGTGATCAAACCCACGAAATTTTTTATTAGCGATATGCTCAATCAACTTAGCTAACCAGCTGTCACAGCCCGCCTATACATGGGAGGTTGCCCCTGCTGGATGTGAAAGTCGTTTAGAGGGTCGGATCACTGGCGAGCAACTCCAAACCTTAGTTCAGTCTCTTGACGACTGGAACATCTTATGTAATAGTGGAGGAATAACATACTCTCCAAAGAGACACAACTTAGAACTTTATAGTTAATGAAACACTTTATTGACTCTACACATTGTTTGCTAGTACGTTTGTGGATCATCAGATCAATTCAACACATCGTCCAACATGGACTCTCTGCGATAGGAAAAAAAACATTTCTACTCTCAAAACTCTGCACTAACTCTCTCTCTAACTTTAGTCTGCGACTCTGACATTATCCGTACTCTCACTCTCTTGGAGCCCAGTCACCAATTCAAAATTCCGACATCTCATCTATCCCTACACACATTCACGTGGATCTGTTGATCACAATCTCACTATCTCGTGCAAGCCATAGTAGAGTCAAACTAGACGTTTCTCCATACCATTACAATAAGCAAACACAGTTTGTAACATCCTCCATACTTTTAGTTGTGACATTTGAGCTTGAAATACTTGTGCCTTTTACCTCGTTTCAACCTTTGACCTCCCTACACATTTTATTGACACTAAAGCTCACAGTCAAACATTGAAACATAAATCTATAAAAAGAAGTAGAAATCTAAACAGGCATCTCAAATATTTTTTAATACTAATGAATGGACCGGCCTCTCCCTTCATATCCTGCTGAGAACCACTGCTGACCTTGAAAAGTGGAGGGTTTAGTTATGCAAGCTGTCAAAGCACCTCTACGGCTAAAGTCAAGGAACTGATGATGATGATTATAAATAGAATACTTAGATATGTCCTTGCCAACGCCGGTATGTACAGTATAGAGGGACTTCTAATGGCCCGGCAGTTACGTTGGGTAGGGCACGTATTCCGTATGGGAGACGAACGTATACCAAAGGCAGTCTTTTTTTTTGGTGAGCTAAAAGGTGGTCGACGTAACAGAGGCGCCCCAAGGAAACGCTTCAAAGACAAGCTTAGGCGTCAGCTTTCCTTGACTGACATAGAAGAGAGCACCTGGTTGCATGCAGCCTCAGAACGAGACAGCTGGAGGTCACTCACGAAGGCCGCGGGATTCACATTTGAAACCAAAAGAAAATCCGCTGCCGATGACAAACGCAGACGACGAAGAGAAAATCTAAATCGACCACCTGCGGACAATGCTTATGCTTGCCTTGGATGTGGCAAAATATGTAGGTCACAGCTGGGGCTGCGCAGCCACTGGAAATACTGCACAGCTCACATATCTTCGGACTCGAAGACAAGCCTTATTATTATTAGATACTTATATCTTAGTTAAAATATACTGGTAGCGACTGAAAATAAGAAGCAGCAGGACTATTGCCAAACGTCTTTTTACAAAGCTTATATTAACTCTCACTGTCTGTCTGTCTGGAAGAATTATTTTACGATTTTTTCCCTTTTCCTATTCTCGAATCAAGTGGCACATTGGCACACAATTGTTGTTAGTAATGTTGATTGAAGACAATACTTAAACCTTAATTAAAAAAAAAATAATAACCAGTTAGTTTATCAATTAGTGGTAAGTAATTAATTGTGTTTTATATTGAAAATGGATAGGCAAGCCTTGCAGCTTTGATAGATGTATCAGTGATTGTGCAATGCTTCCTCTAAGTAAATTTTGTAAAAGTATTTTTTTGAATTAGTTTGCTTGTTTGTTTTACAAAAGCTAGAGACGCTTCAACATGTATCTCGATGAAAAAGATGAGACCTTAGATCCAAATGCTAATAAGAGGTCTCTCTCCATATCAAAACAACGTGATATTTTAGCTAAAACATTGCCGAAACAAAATATCAAAAGCGCAGACGCGATATGCCTTAGTGAATAGACAAGGGAACAAAAGATGTATTATACTCTGGTGAATAGATTGTTGTTTTTATACACCGGGTAGAAAGAAGGGTGAAAGTGCTCTAGCGTCTGGTGACTACAGATGCGCAACTTGGGAACTTGTGACCGCAGCTGTGTGTTGAGGATTGGCAAAGGAGGAACACGACCTCTCGAGACGTAAAATGCCACAGATAACCCAGACAGCGTACTCTGAATAGGCCTACTGTTTCCCTAAGCAGCTCTTTAAAGAGGAATAAGCAAAACATGTTTATGGTCGCGTAAACTTCGTACTGTCACCGAGGTGGTCAGTGTCGCCCACCGCCATGAGAGAATTTGTGGCTAGGATGTAATACATTTTTAATTCTAAAGAAACATTCGATAAATATTTGTAAAACAAAATTGTAATGGCAATTTTGAGCAATATTAAAATTTCATAAATTAATGTTGTTTAAAATAGAATCGTTTACATTTCTTTGTTTTGTACCTATCTATCAATGTAGAAATTAGCTCTTGTTTTGGGGTTCAACACCAATTATTTTTTATTGAGCTATAAACTCAGCTAACGACACATGTGTAGAGTTGCCGAAAGTCATAAATAAGTGATTGCTCTGTCATTGCTATGAAAAGATCTTTTGCGATGTTCTACACATTTACTAACACATCGTACGTTGTATTTGCATACAAGCCTATATATACTTATTCGGCGCAATGGTTACATGGAAAGAGTGAGAGTCTCGACCTTGAGTGACATGCCCCTATTTCATGTAATAAATGAATAAGTTTATAATACAAACACATATGAACCCGAGAACAAAGCTAAGAGCATAGCCACCCGATGATAACAAATTTTGCCATCTTTCCAGTCCCCCCCTCTCTCTCTCTGACTCTCTGTAGCTCACCTCCATCCAATGACTCAACTAATATCTTCCCCCCTCTCTCTCTCTGACTCTCTGTAGCTCACCTCCATCCAATGACTCAACTAATATCTTCCCCCCTCTCTCTCTCTGACTCTCTGTAGCTCACCTCCATCCAATGACTCAACTAATATCTTCCCCCCTCTCTCTCTCTGACTCTCTGTAGCTCACCTCCATCCAATGACTCAACTAATATCTCTCCCACCTCTCTCTCTGACTCTCTGTAGCTCACCTCCATCCAATGACTCAACTAATATCTTCCCCCCTCTCTCTCTCTGACTCTCTGTAGCTCACCTCCATCCAATGACTCAACTAATATCTTCCCCCCTCTCTCTCTCTGACTCTCTGTAGCTCACCTCCATCCAATGACTCAACTAATATCTTCCCCCCTCTCTCTCTCTGACTCTCTGTAGCTCACCTCCATCCAATGACTCAACTAATATCTTCCCCCCTCTCTCTCTCTGACTCTCTGTAGCTCACCTCCATCCAATGACTCAACTAATATCTCTCCCACCTCTCTCTCTGACTCTCTGTAGCTCACCTCCATCCAATGACTCAACTAATATCTTTCCCCCCCTTCTCTCTCTGACTCTCTGTATCTAAATTATATTCAAATGCTTTTAGGACGATCATCTCCCTTTAAATATTGTGATGGCTGCCTGTCTGTCTTGCAGTTAACTTTTGATGCCTGTCAGATTATGACAGATTACTCAGTTTATGAGTTTCTTGTTCGGGTGTATTCCAGTGCGATAACTTACAACACAGACACAATCAATTTTGACAAGTATAGAGATGAGTGCTTAACTCTGATGGAATAATTAATAGAATAGTTTAATCCATGAAAGGCCAAGGTCAAAGTCTCAGTGTCAATAAAACAGATCTTTACCCTAGAGAATCCTCTCGCTAACTGATTGTCTGTCTCTAAGAAGCCTCCAACCCAACTAAGTCAAAGCGTCACTAGTCCCGTTCAATATACGTCTACTATGGTGCGTCTCTACCTAACTACAATATGAGGATCAGGACGTCCGTGTTGTGTCTGTTCTATGTCTGTTCTATTTATGTAAATGTTTTTGTTTATGTATTTACTTTCGAAAAAAGAGTCGTTGACCTTGTAATCACATCGAAATTTCATAAGAATCAATAGAGCAGACTTGCTCTTAGAAGTATTTTTAAAAATGGTGGGAGCCTCCACAAGGACTCCCCAGTGACTCCACATACTTGGGTCCGGCCCTGCGTCTAATCCAGATTATTTATCTGGCCTGCAATAAGGATTGTGTTCTCAAGGTGGATATTGAAACCACAAACACTGGATTTCATCGACTCGAGAAGATTTGCGTTCATTTATCCCGTAATACGAGTATAAGGAATTTCTCTGGCCTGGAGGCTGATAAAGGATAGACACTGTTGAACAATTGTATATTAGTAAATTCCATAAAGTTCCAGGACAACTGGATGACTGACAAGTAGAAATGTGTCATGACAAATGTAATTATGTCCCCTCATTTTATCAGAACGTTGACTGTTGCACACACACCACACACATAAGGCTTGAGAAACGAAGCACAAATTTTAATACAGTCTTACTCTATAACATACTAACACACAAATATTATATGTTGTGAATTAAAAAAAGAATGGCTTTTAGATTCAAAATTCGACTGTGTAAGACAAGTTTGGCGTCAACTGTAGCAAACGGATTTGTTGGAAGAAACGTTTCATAATTAAAGTAGAATTTAATTTCAAAGGCATCCTAATAGTAGGACAATTAAGAGTAGCTTCTTCTCAATAGGATAAAGATAATTGAAATTTATAATTATTTATTGAAATTTTGATCGTAACTTAAAGTGCTTCGCAATCAAATATTGAAAAGAAAAGAACTAAGAATTTAATGTATAAACATACTTGAACGAAACTTTTTGTTTTGCAATATAATACATTTTGTGGTTTTAAATTAAATATTGTAATACAAATTCTCTTTAATAAGTCAAAATTTGTTATAATAAATAATTACATGTTAACAAGTTTCATTGCCTCCCTTTAAACAAATGCTATTTTAAATTTACAGTGAAATTTCTGGAGAGTAAAACGACAATAACTAATGTTTTCTATCCTGATACACTTTGGAGGGGAAGTCCAAACTTCGGCACGTAGGTCATATTCAGCCAGTCCAAAGAATAGGGCTCACCGTGGATAACAGAGACCTTGTTTCATTGAACTGGACATTTTCTGTTACTCACACGTCTATCGCGTGTTGAAATTAAAAAGACGCGAAAGCCGAAAAATGTTTTACAAAACTGAATCAAGGAAAGTTAGTCAGTTTAAGACATGTTAAAACGTGACTTGCCGTTAAGTACCGATACATTTAGTACTATCATAGGTACCATATTGTTTTCATGAGATATATAATGAGATGTTTCCAACCTGTATTTCATAACAACACAGCGAACTATGTGAGGTATAAAGACCAACTGTTAAGTCCATAGTTTCCATTATGCTATGTCTATGGGTAAAATACGTTTTGTAAACACCACAACTATTGTCTCCCCTGCACAGCGGCCATTCGTTTGTAACACCGTGTAGAAGTCGAGGATTATATGTAGGGGTGCACCGGATAGTAGCTCCGGCTCCGGCTTCCGCCGAATATCCGGAATTTTTTACTATCCGGTGCTATTCGGATCCGGTCGGATATCAAAAAGTACTATCCGGTGCACCCCTAGTTATATGTACAGAACTACTGTCCTGAAGTCTCTCTACATTTATTGATTGTTTTGCCAGGTACAGATATAATTGTTCAAAATTCATCTTGATCCGAGATAGGGCGTGGGAGAAATAACTTGTACAAGCTTTTTACCAGACAGACAGACAGACAAGGTGATCCCCTATAAACTTTAAATTGTCAAGAGATGCAGGTGTGATGCAGAGAATGAGGAGAGGCTTGCCAAGTGTGGGCGACGATCACGTGAGGCAGGTTTGGGCAGAGGAGGAGATATAAATGTGGTTATTTCTATGATTGCCATCAATGCACTAGGCGTTTGATTGTAAAAGGTTGCACTACATTGCGTATTTAAATTTAAATTAGTCCAGTGTTTAATACTGAAAAGCGACCTATTAGGAATAGGTATGCAAAGAAGGCTAAGATGAAGAATTAATACATATACACACCCAATAAATATTATTTTTTACAATATTTATTTATCTTTTTTAAGACGATAAAACATACTTTTTCGTTATAAAATCTAAAGCAAACTACAGTCACCTAATTTCAAGAGCGCTAATCAAGAGAGGTTACACATTTCTACGGAATTTAAGGGAACGCAATCGATACTACACGAATGAGAAAATAATACATTCTAATTTCGACTGGTTTAAAAATATAGATACATATATATTTTCTTTAAATGGTGTTTGTATAGTAGAAAAAGTTCATACGAAACTCGTTTTGGAGATACACATATTAGCATGGAGGTCTGGGCGCAAAGCGATTTCCGCGTCCTTCGTTAAGGGATTTAAAAAGTCATTGTAACCTAGCAAGAGGACAACTTCTGAGGTTGACAGGGTTATTGTAGCCTTGTACGTTTTAAGCTGACTTTGTAAAAGGGACATTATAAGTTTTAAACTGACTTTGGAAAAGGGACATTATAAGTTTTAAACTGACTTTGGTAAAGGGACATTATAAGTTTTAAGCTGACTTTGTAAAAGGGACATTATGAGTTTTAAACTGACTTTGGAAAAGGGACATTATAAGTTTTAAACTGACTTTGTAAAAGGGACATTATGAGTTTTAAACTGACTTTGTAAAAGGGACATTATAAGTTTTAAACTGACTTTGGAAAAAGGACATTATAAGTGTTAAGCTTACGTTAACGCCTTACATATTGGCACATTTGGAGGTTTACAAATCCTGTGCAGCTGAGCTAGAAAGCAATATTGAACCAGAAAGAAGTTATTTTATCTGACGAACAGGTCAATAAATATTTTTTTTAAATTATATTGGAATTCTTTTAATTCTAAGAGCAGCGTAAGAATCATATAGTTCCACATGCAAGACGCACTTACCAAAATCTAAAATATCATTGATATATTCAATATCTCATCTTGTTTTTGCAATCTGTGTGACAGACAAACGGACGACCAGACAGACAAAAAAATATAATACCGGCTTGACCCCTTTCGGGGTCAAAAAAAATCGTAGTAGAACTACGAGTGTCAGCAGTACCCCAGTCGTAGGCAGACATTTTGTTAACACTTGAGTTTATTAGAGAATAATGAGTCTCTGTGTTTACTTTTTGTTGTATTTTGATCCTTCTTGTTATTGTTGTTATTATATTTATTATTTAAAGCATAGTATTTTTATAAACTTAAAAAAGGCCCATATTTCAATTTAAAATAATATATAAAAAAAAAAAACACAAAAAAACATGAAATCATTTCATAGATTTTTTCACAAGTGTTGTTTAGAGAAATATATTATAATGTTTTAATGTACAAAAGCTTTCATATTGTTAATGAATACAAATGTTACGTTAGTTTTGTACAATTAGGTATCTTCTCTTTAATTGTTCGCATTTTAGTTTTATAATGAAACATAAGTGGAATGGTCAAGCCAAGGAAAGATACGAATGTTCTGTTTCACAAAAAAGTGCAATGGGTCGCGAAGGAAAGGTACTAACGTTCTATTTCAGACTTAAGTATACTGGTCAAGCCAAGGAAAGGTACTAATGTTCTATTTCACAGAGAAGTACACTGGTCAAGGCAAGGAAAGGTGCTAATGTTCTATTTCAGAGTGAATGGGAAAGACTAAAGTTAAAATAAAATGTTAACGCCCCTTTATAACAAAATTGCAAGTTTTAATTCAGTCCTTTAATGTGCCTTTGTAAATGATAAGAAGTTAACTCTATCTTTCACAGAGAGAGAGAGAGAGAGAGAGAGACAGACAGATAGACAGAGATAGAGAGAGAGAGAGAGAGAGAGAGACAGACAGATAGACAGAGATAGAGAGAGAGAGAGTGATAACACTTCTGGTCAGTGTTGGAAAATTGAATGAGAAATTTGTATAAGGAATTGTGGCCAACTCTCGTTATGTATCAATGTGCTAGAATAAATCCAAAACAAATTACAGATGTTAAGAGACAACAACGTGGAGACCACTTTTGGCTTGTAATACCAAACCGAATTGGGTCATTGTGCTGTCTACATGACCGTCTTGTTAGCCGTTAGCCATTGAAACGTCTGAAATACAACATTCGTTTTGTCAGAATGTTGACTCCATTGACACACACGGTTTTAGAAAAATTGCTGAAAAAAGCACTAAGTTTGTATTAAGCGGCCTTTAAAGACAAAGTCCTACAATTATTTTTTTTTTAATTTCAGTTGAATAGGCATATGGTGAAGTGATGAAATGTGAATATTTATTTATTTTCTTTAAGTAACACTAATATAGTTAAAATCAAATATTTCAAAGAAAAAAAAAGACGGTAAACCCCAGAACTGCGCAAAATATGGTCACTAATTGGTTTAGACTTATTTTTAAAAATAGACATAGGGTTACAAATGCAGCACCTTGAAATTGAAATGCATCTTGCCTTGAAATTGTCTTTTCAACTTTAGTAGTTAAGTCGAAAATATGGAACAGACTGTTAAACGTGGAACCGCATCTCATATCAAAATTAACAACCAGTGAATCCAATACAATGATCTGTCATGTCAACACACATACTTTTTTCTTCGTATGCACCAACATTCAGAGGAAGGGGCAAAGGGTAATCCGCGTTGTAAAAAATTTAAAAGGGATACACATATGTCAAAATTAAGGAAGCGCTATAACCGGGGTCGGCAACCTGTGGCTCGCGAGCCACATGCGGCTCTTTGGATGTGAAGCTGCGGCTCTTTAGTTCCATACGCCAATATAATTTTTTTTATTGAAAGATTTAAAAAAAATAGTTCTGAATCGTTTAATGATGATTTGGCACCGATTCGATCTCTCAACCAATTGAACTTGCTTTTCACCAAACCCCTCTCCCATTACACGCGTCGTAACTGCTGTCAGTCCGTCGAAAGGTCGAATGTCGTCGGATGTTTCTATGAAGGTTTTAATTCGCTTTTCACGCAAGACGAATTGGCATCTTCACCACTAGCTTTGGATGTGACGTATAGTTTGTTGTTTCAAATACATGAGTTAGAAGCGAGTTATCTTCTCAAACTTAAAAGCAATCTACAAGTAATGCTAATCCTGCAAGCTTTGTGGCACCACAAGAAGTTTTGAGGAATCGCACTGGCGTGGACGTAATGAAATGATAATTTGTCACAGCGCTTTCCCAACACATTGTGTTCTATACGCCTCGTGTGAAAACACTACGAGATGTCCTAGGATGAGATGAGACGCCATCATTAATATTTAAATGTATTAAACATTGGGAATATGTGTTTGTACTTCATGTCAACAAATATATATCTACTTAGTTACTTAACCAGAAATACAACTTTTTTTTTCGTCCCTGTAACTAATTAAAAATAAATACATTTGTCTTCGGGCCCCTACACCATGGCTAATACATAGCTTTCCGGTTTAGGGGAGGGGCCATGCAAGTAAATACTTTAGAATAATAATTGTATAGATAAGTTATTGTCTATCTATAAATTAATTTATTTCATGGTATAGTTAGCAAGAAGTAAGCATGTCTAAATATTATCAATTAACTTTTTCGTAATTAGTAATTAGGATGACTTTACGACTTCTATCTCCGACTATTTCTCTAGATGTAGACACTGTATGGAACTAATTGGGTATCTAAGTAACGGCTAGTCACTGTAAGCCTTCTCCTTTGTCTGCTGCCTATTTGATGTGTTCAGTTGATTCTAACGAGTTTAAAGAGTGTCACAAACCATCAACAGGTTTCAACATTCTAGAGAGTATCCTTACTTCCGTATTCAAAAGCTTGAACGTTCACATTCATTATATACAATGAGGCGCGGTGGCTGATTGGTAAAGTGCTTTGCGTACGAACCGGGGGCCCCGGGTTCAAATCCTGGTGATGGATGGTATTTTTAATTTCGGGTTTTCAGGATGCCTCTAAGTCCAACCAGCTCTAATGGGGACCTGAAACTAGATGGCGAAAAGTAAAGGCCGTTGGTCGTTGTGCTGGCAACATGACACCCTCGTTAAGCGTGGTTCACAGAAACAGATGACCTGCCATATAAAACGCAAGGTCTGAAAGGACAACTTTATCAATTTTTTTTTAAATCTACAAAAGTTTCACATTTATGTAAGGAGTATTTAGTGTTGTTGTCTGTCTTGACGTTTAATTTGTTAAAATTGTAATATCATCGTAGTACTATTTTATGCATAATATTAACTCATTTGGTGATGTCACCTAATTGAGTGACTGGAGACTGAATGGTATTTGCTCAAAGCCCAAATGCATCACAGCAATGTACACTTATAAAATAGACTGATGAACCACTCACCTCACCTTTACCCATCCCTTAGTCCAGCGACCCCTCCTCCCCCCACACACATACAGCAATAGAAAAGTAGACAATAACAATCCATATTTTCGATGGTCTTAGGCGACCCCTGGAAAATCCACCATCGACTCCCCATTGGGGTCGCGACCCACAGGTTAAGAACCCCTGCCTTAGT
Organism: Biomphalaria sudanica; assembly: GCA_036873155.1. NCBI lineage: Eukaryota > Metazoa > Mollusca > Gastropoda > Planorbidae > Biomphalaria > Biomphalaria sudanica. Next base: position 90,960 of record JAZGLO010000646.1, on the reverse strand, counting down.
CTGTTAAGTGGTTGGGGCACCAGACTAGATCTTTTGATCGCCTTTCTCCATTCCTCTCTCGTCTAATACCTTCAATGACATGGCTATCCATTCTTTAATGTTGTCCTCCCACAGCTTTCTCTGTCTTCCTCTTCTTCTTTCTCCTGTGACTGTTCTCTGAAGGAAGGTCTTCGCGTGTCCTGAAGACGTTGTGGTATGACCATAGAGTGTATGTGTGCCCACTAATCATGCTAGAGTAGCACAGAGAGCAGCAAGTAGACTAAAGAAGTAACGAGTGTAGAGACACAACTCAAATAAAATACTTTCCTCAACTTCCTAGTTCTTGATATCTTTTTAAACAGTTGACAATTCATGAAGATATTTTAAAAATACATAAACATCTTTACGGTAAAACTTTCACTTTTTTTTCAGATCATGTCATGGAGTGTCATCGGGACGTAGGCAGTTGGTTCCATCTCTTCACTCTTCAATACCACCTCTACAGTAACGACAGCACCCTCTATCTACGACAAAGATTCTATTACCTTGTTCTACAAGACCTTCGCGCCACTGTTTGTCACCTTTTTCACCAGCGGCCCCATCTCTCAGCAATGTTTCGGAATTCTGGGCCAGCTGCTGATTCGTGGCTGCAAGCGATCTTTCCTGTTTTCTTTAGTCTGATCGACTCCAACCACGATGGCGTACTGACCCCTGCAGTCATATCTCCACTCTTGGATCTAACATTGTTTCTTAATTTTCTCATTATGGGTGCAGACCCAGGGAATGACTATTCTATATCTCTGGCCGAGTTCACGGCGTTTTTAAACGTGGCTCCGTTTGAGCCAAACAATGTCTACAAGAATGCTCTGCTGGTGGTGTTCTCAGCTCTGGATCTTGACCATGACCAGAAACTTAGCTTCTTGGACATTGTTCCTGTCAACATCTTAGGTTGAGAGGTCAGAGGTGAATGTTCATATATGGTTTAGTTGTTGTTGTTTTAGCTGTCTGTCTGTCTGGTGAAAAGATTGTACACGTTTTCTCTCCCACATCAGTTTTCAGATGAAGTTGAAACTTTGTTTAAATATTCACTGACATAGACAAGACATGAATCAAGAAAATAATGATTAGTCAATAATTACTGGTTATTACTTATTTAGTTTGATACCAACAAAGGGAAGTAACCCTTTAGTATTTAAAGGTAGGGCTAAATATGTAGAGTTTTGTCCTCGTATGTAATTGTTTACATTATTTGTTCCACTCTTATTTTGAATGAAAATAAAACTTAAAACTAATTAGTTTTTATAGCTTAGAACTCTGTGGCATTTTACGTCTCGAGAGACGATCTTTTCCCTTTGCAACTTCTTGTGTGACTAAAGAGGCCAATCCTTGATACACAGCTGCGATCGCAGGTTAAGCATATATAATGAACTAATGAACCGTCATCTATATAGAGAAATTTAAAAAGTGGTCAATTTATCTATGTGGTAATTAACCATTTTTTTTGGGCTATCGTATCAGTGAAATACATTATAAAATATTAAGAGATATAGTTGTAAGTGCGGAGTTGTTCTCCTAAGAAACGTTTTTTGTATTTTTTTTTTAAATGATTAATTTTTACATTTGGCGCTTTTTCTGCCAAGACTCGTGTACTCTATGTTAGACTACAGAAGTAAAAATGTATGCTAAATTGTGGGCCTTAGTTTCAATTTCTGGTATTTGACTATTATCAATGTTGTAAGAGACTTGTATGAAAGTACTGTAAGTTTGTAGGTGTGTACTTTGACCTACTTATGTTGCTTTTCTCTCGCTGAGTATATCCTCTCTTTTCCTCCTAATTGACTATATGCCATTGTTGCTTTGACCCTATTAAATTAAGTTTTGGTTTATAAACATTAAATTCTTTTTTTTTTCTAAAGAGCATGCATTCACCTTAAATTCTATAACATAAAATATTTTCTGATAACAAAATTATGAAATTTTAATCACATTAATCCATACAAATATAAATAAGTAAATAAATAATTCCGCCGGATTATAAAAAATAATTACGAACAGAAAGGATTCAGTGTTCATATGATAATCATAAACTCGTCTACAGATGTAATTGTCATTGTAAACAAGTCAGATTATTTTAGAGAAATAAAGTTGTACAATCTAGTAATATGTGAAGCCTTTTATTTGGCCTGAACTAATTTTTTTTTTTTTTTTTTGTTTCCATGTACAGGTTTCATGGTCCATCGCCTTCAAATCAAATGTATATTTATAAGAAAACATCCTTTTTTTTATTTGTCTTGTTTTAAAAGTGATAAAAGGGAGAGAATAAATACGGTTTTAAAGTAAGATTCTGTTATTGTCTTAAATATATTGTTATATGTGTGGATTATATAATGCGTAACCTATTATACAATGTAGATAAATGAATAAATTATTGTTCAAAATAAAGGATTGTCGTCTGAGACTTTATTACAAATTTAATTACATGACATTTAGTATAACCATTGTTGTTGTTTTTTTAAAGTATGTTTTTGTGTATTTTAAATATTGAATATATATTGTTTTTTTTTTCCCTAGGCAATGCATATTTAGATACTTAACTTTAAAGAGCGCTATAATCACCTAGACATTATTCTCGCTATCAAACTAGATGTTAAAACATAAAAGTTACAATACAAAAACATAAATAAAATGACATTGATAAAAGCACATTTCTTATTCCATATGCTAAAACAAATTCGTGCAAGTGCTTCTTACCAAGTGTTTAGAGAGAATGGAATAGATTGTGTGAACCAGCTAGGAAGTACAGTCTACAACTCATTTTAACATGATAATAGCAAGTCTTCGATTCCGGATATTAAGGATGCGTGCAGTGAATCAAATGGCTATGCAGACATAGCTGACCCAGTTGAGACCAACATATTTTCCCGCATCTCATGCAGACAAAGCTGTTGTCTTCTGGCAATGCATTTAATTTCTCTCTCTCTCTCTCTCTCTCTTGACATGCTCAATTAGATAAACACATAAACACGGTGTAATTATGTTGTTTTGAAATAACGTCTGCAATGAATAAGATAAGATAATCCTATGTTTTAAGTTGAACCAAGAAATTAGCATTATTAACTCCATTTAGTAGATCTAGGAGATGTCTATTAATAAAGTAGAAGTGGTCAGGAAAACAGACAATTTGCTTTAGAACGAAAACTAACATTGAAATTACTGAATCTGATACAGTTGTGTTTTTTTAAAATATAATACACTTGTCAACATGGAAACAAAGTACACTACGAAGTGTATACTAATAAGGTTTGGGTTTGAGTCCTAAGATTTATGAGGAGCCCCCCAACCAAAATCTACACTTTTCGCCACATCCAGTGCACCAGTAAAACAGGGCCGGCCTTACAAATTGCGGAGTCCAATATATTGAATGTCTACAAGGTCTCTCTTCTAATTTTTTGTTTTACAGTTAAAACTATTACTTTGAACTAGACCATTTTATTTACATTTATTATACAACATGCATAGGAAGCAACTCAAATGCAATGGGGGCAAGCGGATTAATTAAAGTTACGTCAATCGTACGCTACACTAAATATGTTAACTCTCTAAAACCTACATCTTTAAAGCCTTTGACAAGAACCATTACAAATAGTTGACTGATTCAATTTGTAAAGTCAAAAGTAAAGTACCCCTTCCAGATCTTGCAATCTATAAGGCATCTGTTTTATTTGGCCAGAGGTTGACGAGCAGGGTGTTATGTGGCCAGCACAACGTCCAACCACCTTTACTTTTTCAAACTGTCAGGTACCCATTAGAGTTGGGTGGACGGATTCAGGAATGCCCTAAAAATCCCGGAATTCAAAATCAGTCTTCGCCGAGATTCGAACCCAGGACCCCAGGTTCGGAAGCCAAGCGCTTAACCACTCCGCCACCGCGCAATTTGTAATTGAAGGTAATTTGCGGGGCCCAATTTTGAAGCAATCGATAAAATTGCCCCAAGATTGCCGGACCTGCAGTGCAGACAGAACTATTCTACGCCGTTATTTGATGTACATTTTCTTGTCGCTGTCTACGTCTGTCCTCGGCAGTGGATTTTCTTTTGCTCTCAAATGTGTCTCCGGCGGCCTTTGTTGCCTTCTGCTATGTCAGTTAAAACAGTTTTAAGTCTATAAAGAAAAGTAATATCTTCTTATCTTATATAATACAGACGTTACTTCAAAACAAAAAGAAGATGATTACGTCCTACGCGTAATGCATTTAGTCATATATAACTCAGAGTAATTCTACAACAGACATCGGGAGGCTCGGTGGTTGAGCAGCAAAGCGCTTGGCTTCCGAACTGTAAATGCCGGAATCGATTCCTGGTAAAGACTTGGATTTTTTAAATTTAAAACTATTTATAATGGGCTCATAATCTTGTGAATCCACAAGGAAATTTGTCTTACAATGTGTTCTTTACGCCAAACAAAACATTATAACTATAGAAAACCATAATATAAATTAACACCAGGCTCACGCATAATTTGTATGTGAAATGTTAATATTAGATAGTTGAATTGTATTTAATGGTTTGATCGCCAGGCGACAAAAGAGTTTTTGTGTCTGTTTGTCTTTGCAATCGGTGTCTTGTATTCCTTTTTGTATGGTAAAATCACTAAGTCCTGACCCAGCTCTGACATTAGTTGGGAAAAAGTATTGGTGGTTGGTCATTGTGCTGCAAAGAATTTTTCTGCAGAAACTGGTGACTTTTACATCATCTGCCTTAAAGACTACAAGGTCTGAAAGGGGGAACTTTACAACAAACAACGAACTGTAAACAACAAAAAGTGCTTCTCAATATTAGCGAGGATAATTTTATTGGAAATGGTCCTCATTCTCAAGATGACCAACACACGAACTACAAAACATCATTTCAATAGCCATCTCATGCAATGCAGAATGAACACCGGGGACTATGAAATTCTAATCCATGATCGCTCCTAATGGTAAGGAACTGTAAGTGTAGGCGAGAAGGATAGATGTTAGTAGAGAAAAAAGATTACTCCCCTTTTACGATAGATACTGGAATATAATCAAACTTAAAATAAGAGCACTATAAGATCATAAAAAGTTAAATCAGCCATCTCGGCTACCAGAGTAGTCTTTCCTATGCATGGGCACATCTCTTCCTACTCTATACAGTATCCCTAAAAGGGGGATAATATACAATATTATGTGAGTTACTAAAAGGGGCATAACTTTCCATCAACGACCCCCCCACACACACACACACCAAATAAAGAAGAACAAAAGCAGACCAGACATTACAATGGCCAAACGTACTTATGTCTGGTATAAGATATTCATTCATTATTCATTAAAAAAAGAAAGGACTTCACAGATATTTGAATTCCATGGAAATGAGAATGCACATTTCTTTGACCAAGGATCAACGTAGCTCTAATCATTTACAGAGAAACTTGGGTACGAATGTCTAGTTTGTGCACTACCCTACACATTGTTTGCTCTAATAATGTATTGTTAGCGCACTGCACAATTGTCAAACAAATTGATATATAATAAATATAAATAAATATTATTATTATTATATCAAAAACTAAGTAATAGTCATTCTCTGGCACTGCCAGGGTAGAGCTCCGTTAGAGAGAAACAAAATCCACAGTAATACATTTAATTATGTCCATAGGTTATCTATTTTATTACTCTTTTTTTAATCCCAAGTCACTATTGTGCACTTACACAACAATAACACAGTGGACAGTCCTGGTTTGGTTTGTCAAGGCTAGAATATTGGAGATATGAGGAAATGAAATGAATGTATGGTTGTCTCCCTTTTTGTAAAAATGGAAGTAAACTTTTGGAATCAAAGTCAATGTTTGAGCCTACAGACCAATGGGATTAAAAGCAGTCTGCTGATAATTTACAAATTCCCAGTTCTACAATTTTTTAAAACTTTTTTTTCAATTTTAATATCAGCCTCTGGTTCTTCTAGGCGAGACCAAATCTGTTCCGTGGCAACGATGCTATGGGTCTCCATTTCCCACAGGTTGTGACGTTACAGTTGAGTGTTCAGGCCATTGTGATAAGAGGACTCGCTCCAGGCGACTCTGTTCTGGGCGAGTCTCGCAAACATTACTCACTTCTTACCCATCTGCTTGATGTTTCATTACTGATGGTAGCGATGGTATCGAAGGTAGTGGTAGTATTGATGGTATGGATGGTAGTGATGGTATTGATAGTACTGATGGTAGTTGGGGTAATGATAGAAGTGATGGTACTGCTGGTAATGATGGTAGTGATTGTACTGATGGTAGTAATGGTAATGATGGTAGTGATGGTATTGTTGGTAGTGGTGGTAGTGATGATGGTAGTGATTATACTGATGGTAGTAAGGGTAATGATGGTAGTGATGGTAGTGATGATGGTAGTGATTGTACTGATGGTAGTTATGGTACTGATGGTCTTGGCGGAGATGATGGGCCTGTCAGCTTCCAGTTGGCTCTGGCTCTCTCTCTCTCCGACCGGTTAGTTACCCCTAACAAAGCTACTTTAATTTTTTAACAAAAACAAATATGTCTAACACAAGTATCAATTAGAAACAAAGAGTCAAGCTCGGGTGTCACCACATCGTTCGCTTTTGGTTCTAGTCTCTAGAGATTTATATTTCATACAACATGCCTCTCCAAAACACATTCAATCATTAAAGACGGTTGGCACCACTGTTACATCAGATCTGGACACAATGGGCGTCTCCTCTCCGTATAAGACTAGAATAAAAAGATTTTAAAACTCCTTTATTTCAATTTCAGTCAGGGTGTTTCAAGTTATTTGTCCTTACCGAGAAGTACACAGAAGCGTAGTTCTTAAGGCGATAGTTATATATGTGTGTATGTATGTATGTATGTGTGTGTATGTTTGTATGTGTGTGTGGGTATGTGTGTGTGTGTGTCTTTCTTGTGTATTTCGTTTGTATTGTGAATAACAGAAAATGTCGAGTGTCAATGAAACAAGGTCTCTGTTATCCACAGTGAGCCCTATTCTTTGGACTGGCTGAATATGGCCTACGTGCCGAAGTTTGGACTTCCCCTCCAAAGTGTATCAGGATAGAAAACATTAGTTATTGTCGTTTTGCTCTCCAGAAATTTCCCTGTAAATTTAAAATAGCATTTGTTTAAAGGGAGGCAATGAAACTTGTTAACATGTAATTATTTATTAAAACAAATTTTGACTTATTATAGAGAATTTGTATTACAATATTTAATTTAAAACCACAAAATGTATTATATTGCAAAACAAAAAGTTTGGTTCAAGTATGTTTATACATTAAATTCTTAGTTCTTTTATTTTCAATATTTGATTGCGAAGCACTTTAAGTTACGATCAAAATTTTAATAAATGATTATAAATTTCAATGTTCATTACCACACAAAGACCGGTCGTACCTATTTGTCCTACTATTTGGATGCATTTTAAATTAAAGGCTACTTTAATTATCAAACGTTTCATTATGTTACTTCTAACAAAGACTTCCTTTTGCTACAGTTGTCGCCAAACTTGTCTTACACAGTCGAAGTTTGAATCTAAGAGCCATTCTTTTTTAATTCACTACATTTAATATTTGTGTGTTAGTATGTTATAGAGTAAGACTGTATTCAAATTTGTGCTTCGTTTTTCAAGCTTTATGCGTGTGTGTGTGGTGTGTGCAACAGTCAACGTTCTGATAAAAGGAGGGGACATAATTACATTTGTCATGACACATTTCTACTTGTCAGTCAACCAGTTGTCCTGGAACTTTTTGGAATTTACTAATATACCATTGTTCAGCAGTTTATCATCTTCCAGGTCAGAGAAATTCCCTATACTCGTATTACGGGATAAATGAACGCAAATCTTCTCGAGTCGATGAAATCCAGTGTTAGTGGTTTCAATAGCAACCTTAAGAACACATTCCTTATTGCAGGCCAGATAACTAATCTGGATTAGACGCAGGGCCGGACCTAAGTATGTGGAGTCACCGGGGAGTCCTTGTGGAGGCTCCTACCATTTTTAAAAATACTTCTAAGACCAAGTCTGCTTTATTAATTCTTATGAAATTTCGATGTGATTACAAGGTCAACGACTCTTTTTTCGAAAGTAAATACATAAACAAAAACATTCACATAAATAGAACAGATATAGAACAGACAAGAAATAAGGCTTGTCTACTAGTCCGAAGATTAATGAGGAATGCGATATTTCCCGTGGATACGTAGTCCCAGCTGTGACCTACATATTTTGCCACCCCTAGCGCAGACACAAAAACTGTCTACTGGTTGTTGATTTACATTTCTCTTCGCCATCTATGTATGTCTTCGGCAGCGGATTTTCGTTTGGTCTCAAATGTGTATCCCTTGGCCTTTGTAAGTGATCTCCATCTGTCTCGCCACGAACCTCCTGCAACCAGGTGCTCTCTTCTATGTAATTTTAAGTAATTAAAGTTTACCTTTAAATAGTTCCCGTGGGGCATCTCTGTTACGCTGACCACTTTCAGCTCAACAAAAAAACTGCCTTGGGCACAGATAATAAAGCAGTGTATTTGATTTATAAAGAAAGTGTGGCTGTTTTAAAAACAAACAATATAAAAACGGCATTATAAAACAAATATAACGGCATTTTTTTTATTTGAGCCACAAAAAAAAATTGTTAAAATACGCCTAGAGATTGGAGGATTGATGAGAATATTCTTCTAAAAGACAAGAAAATGAGTCGGTAATAATATGCTAGCTACAATGTTGCTCACATTATAAGTAGAGAAATGAAGCCTTTTTCTGACGCTTACAAGAAGATTAGGTCTAAGTGACCCGCGACATTAATGTCGGAAATTAAAATGGCAAGCAGGTCAAATTAAGTTGGACATCACTGTGATAAGTCATGATTATCTTCTCTCTGCATTCCTCGTTGAATATAGAGCCTTGAATGTAAAAAGTAGAATTAAGTATTAATGCAATGAAGAGATAATACAGTACAGAATGATCAACAATGACTACCAATGAACATTAAACCCAAATATATTGCTCTGTCCTTCTTATAAACTTAAAAAAAGAAAACTTTCCAAAAAACTGAAATATTTCTTGACCTAATTTCTTTGAATTTTCTTTGTAATATTTTGTTCTGCTGGTGGGCGAGTTCTCAACAAGTTGTTTATTTTCTGACCTACTTTGTTGACTGGACTGAATGTGCAGTGAAGCGTGATCGGCAGAATTGTCATAGTGTCTTCCGTATGTTCCAAACAGAGATAAATGGAGAAAGACAGTCAACAGATCTTGTGTGGTGCCCCAAATCTCAAAGTAAACCATAAAACAGTCCTAACCAGATCTAGAGATCTAAATATATCAAGCCAGATAGCCCGTTGTTTATTATTATTATTATTTCTAATGTAATGTACCAGTTACATCCATATTACTTCTCTTGTGTCTTCATTTGATTATTTTAGAGTATTTTATTTGTATACTGTCATTATGTGTACTGACTGCCTTTGTAGCATTTGTGCTTTGCGGCAAAAAAAAAAGTAAAAATGTTCGAATTGTTCCATTGACCATTGAGATCAACTGCAAATGCCAAATCCTGAACCCATTCGTCAGTTTGGAAATATTCAACAGGTTTTAATAAATTATAACGAGCGACCCTTTTACAAAAGCTTTCATTATAAAAGAATACTTTAATTTTCTCCTGTGTGTGACCGGATTATGTGTGTACTGTCTCTAATTACATATACATATATAGCTTTTTGTTTTTGCCGGTACTCAATAATGAACTGCCTAACTTTGAACTACTAATAAATCAATAATAGATGTTAAACTACAAGAAAAGTTATATTTTTCCCCACAAAGAAAAAAAATGTGCCGCTACGCCGCACCGGTGCACACCGTCACAAAAAAGCACTGTATAGATATATAGGTTATATGTATATGTCAAACAGAGACAGGTACCAATAGTGAACTAAACATTTTCCTCGCTCATATTTTTCTTTCCATTGAAGATGTTGAAAACCATAAAAAAAAAACATTATGACTACATATTTTATCAATTTATATCGCTTGTAGGACCTAATAGAGTGAGAAATATTAAAGGATAAAATAGAGATTCTAAGATACGGTGTGTTATGACATGTAAGTGTATATAGGCATGTGTTTTGCTTTAGTTTACTTTTCTAGTCTGACACTTAAACATAATGACGTCAGTAATCGCAAATATATTTATAGAAAAAAGTTAAAATATTAAAAAATGATTTTTTTTTACCCGATTAATCCTCACCGTGAACTAGAATGTCTGCACTTCTCAATTAGTTGAAGTCTGATGTTCAATGATACTTGTTACGCTAATTATTCTTATTTAAAGCAAGCGTAAGATTTTTTCTTTTGCGTAACAGTAGAACTACAAGTATGTTGACTATTTCTTTGTACTTATACATACTTTAAAGACTCATGTTCCAATTTTCGGTGTAGAAAATATTCATATACAAATATACAAATTCTTATCTCCTAGTGAAATACCTTTCTTTGTATTTTTACCCGGTAATGATATTTGAATTATTGAAGCATGACCTCCATTCATCTAGAATTTTATGATTCTAAATTATCCATTCTATAATTTACAACAATATGGATCTTATTCTGCTCGCGAATTAAAACTGTATTATTTATTTTTATAATGATTTTCTTATTTATGCTAATGTTGCTATACACAATAGTATCAACTGCGTTGTGGTGTTGTTATTTTTTATTTTTGTGATACTGTGCATTTTATCCGACAAGTTGTTCTGTCTTTGTTGCGAAAACTTTATTTTCATTCCTGTTCCTGATGAATGGCTTAGCAATGTAACCTTGTACCCAGATTCAAAGTTATAAAGATGTTTTCCCACATTCCTGTGCCCTATTATAAACAAATCTAATATCAATAATGAATCATTAGGTTGAAAAGAAAAAAGATCGCGTTCCAGCGAATGGCGATTTAGTTACCTTTTAAAATACTACATTTATTAGCACTAAATAAACATAAATTTTTATGTAACACTTGATATTAATATGGTCATAGCAGGGCCGGCCTTAATTAATTCGAAGCCTTAGTGAATTTGCTGGCCCCAAATAAAATATAAACATAAAATTTAACAGCGAAAAAAAGTGTTAATATACAGTTTAATAAAAACCAGTTAGTGAGAAGGGGCAAAGGCGAGTATCTGGCGCCTTAACCAGTAAGCTTCGGGCAGGAGGGGCTCGTTAGCCATGGCTGGCTACCCACCTAGGAGAAGGAAAACCTAAATTCAAACCTCTGTTGCCTTTCAGCTATACCCAATCATGGGAAAGGCTTCGGGAGTCAACCCTGAGGAAAAATCAGGAGCTGGCGACCCTAAGGCAGTTCGCAGCACCCAGTGCTACACTCTGGCAGAACCTGCGACGCCGCTGACCCGAAACTGTATCGGCACTGCCTTTCCTTTGGATACATCAGCTGCTTTGAGAAGGGGGAAATGATCTGTGGGCGACATCGTTCCGACCACAGCTAATGCCCAGGCATTCATCTCACCGAGATGATTCATAGTCGCTTCGCGACTGAAGGAGGCCGTAGAATAGAGTGTACCCAACAATAACACTGAGGAAAAATTTTGCTATTTATTCTCCAAACAAAAAAAAATTACAGTCCTGTGCGCGGCTTCCAACAATAATAATCATCAGGTGGATTCCTAGTTTGCCTATGCCTATGGCAGGCCCTGGTCATGAGCCTCGGTTCCAGTGATGGTTTTTAGGCTATTGTATATCATTTATAGAGTGCCGCTGATATTATTCACCATTCTAAGTTATATTTAAACCAGTAACACAGACTAAAAACGCAAAATACCTAGGTGTTATAATAAATGAAAAACTGTCATGGAATCCACATATTGATGAAACTATAAAAAAATCAAACAAAGCATTAGGGTTTATTAAAAGAAATTTCTTTAAATCAAATAAGAACATAAAACTAAAATGTTATTTAACCTTGGTTAGGCCAATAATAGAATATGCATCCACCGTTTGAGAAACCTCAACTCAAGAAAACATTAAGAAACTGGAACAAACACAAAATAGAGCAGTGAGATTCATAACAAACGAATATTCACATTTGACTAGAGTAACACTATTAGTAAAATCACTAAATTTAGGAAGCCTTCAGGACAGAAGACTCAAAAGTAAAGTAGCAATTATACATAAAACACTGAACAATAATATTCAAATACATAAACAAAATCTAATAAAATACTCTGAAAGACACAAAAATAAAGGAACATTCCTCGTCACATATGCTAGGACAAATTTGTACAAATACTCCTTCTTCCCTAGTGCTATTAGAGCATGGAATGGGTTGCCTGAGCTAGCCAGAAAAACCAGTGACTTGGCAGAATTTAAATCATTGGTTAATATGCATGACTAAATGCATGACGCGTAGGACGTAATCATCATCTTTTTTGAATTAACGTCTGTATTATATAAGATAAGATAAGATCTATCTATCTGTCTGTCTATTATAAATCTATATATCAATATATCAACATAATATTGAGTCTCCCAATGAGCTCTTAATGGATGCATGCCCGCCAGGACAAACGTGTCAGCTAATCTGGCTGTGTAGCGAGTGTAAAATAGACCAGCGCAGTATCATTACAAAACTGTCAACTGTCGGATACACCCAAAGGGACTCTTCTCAGAAATATAAACCTTCAAATAGGCTAAACACGCCAGAATAGGGATGAGATTGAGTCCTTTTGTTTAGCTGAATCTGATGTAGACAAAAGCTTGAAATATTTCAAAGAGTCAACCATAACACAGCAATAAGAATACTCGGTATCATGGAGAGAAAGCATCAGGACTGGTTAGATGTAACCAGTACTAAGATCAGAGAACTATTAGAAGAACAACACAAGCTCCACAAAATGTATGTGGACAACCCAAATTCCAAAGTCCATCAATAATGCATTTACATACATTCGATAAAATGTAATAAACCAGTTACGCCAAATACAAGTTCAGTAAAAAAGTGTAAAAACTACAGAAAGTCAATGACAAGCACGACATGAAGACATTTTTCCATGCCACTGTAGAGGTCTTTGGGTCAATAATGTTGGGCTAATCCCCACTAAAAAATGCTGATGGGGTCCTAGTGAATTTTGTGGCCCAAATAAAATAGAAAAATAAAAATAAACACAGAAAAAAATCAATATTACGCAATTCATTAAAAAACAAGGGTCTTTTAACATTTGTAGTCCAACAAGTAGATTTAGACATTTCTCAACAAACAATGAGTCAACGTAGAGAATTATAGAGCTAGACAAAGAGCCTTAGAGCTCTGCTATATTTGAGATTTGTTACAAGTATTACAATGTTTTTAGTTCTATGCGATGCCGCCACCGATTGGAGGCCCAGATGGCTGAATAGTTTGCCTATGCCTAAAGCTGGCCGTGCTGATGGGACTAAAGTATTGATAGATAATGAAGAAAACCTAAATCGCTGGGCCGAGTATTTCCCATATGTTCTCAAAATACCCTCCGTTATCAATTATGTGTACATAAACAGGCTACATCAAGTACTAATAAATTAGAAAATGAATGACCCCTTACTAAAAAGCTAAATGACTTTGATATTGATTAGCTCACAAGTGGAAATAATTCGATTTGTGGTGTAACATTGACAGTGGATTAACTGAGGATCATACTGAACAACAATTTAATCGTTAGGTTGATGCACTTTTTATAGAAGATCAAGTGCATATTACATCATATTAAATAAGTCAAGAGATTGAAATATAAGAATGGTGGCAATGTCTTTGATTTTGAAGATTTAAGGATGAGTGCAGCGTTTTACATGACTAGGCAAACCCAGTTGCGACCTGCATATTTTCCCGTAAATCATGCCGTTGTACGCTGGCCGATGTGCGCTGGTGGTCTGTTTTTTTGTTTTTCTTTCTTTTTATTCTGCTTATGTCTTCAATGATGGCTTTTCTTTAAGTCTTACAGGTTTGTCTCGTAGTCTTAGTGTAAGCTGTCCGAGTTAGCACACGCTAAAATGTTCTCATTCCAAAACTGATCTTGATGAAGATAAACAGTCAAGGCTAAAAGAATTTAAATAAGAGCACGAAGGAAATGCAAATAGAAACAAACCACTAAAAATATACAAGAATATAAATACATTATCTAACAGTAATTAGTAATTACAAAGAAAGTTTATAACTCACCCATTTGGCAAAAACAGAAGTGAAAATGCAATCCTTGTTTAATAAATCATCTAAATTCACCAAAAATGTTCGGAATTTTCGACCTACAATTTGAGCCGCTTTGGTTATTGTCGATTTGCATGAATTCACAAGACATGGACATAAAGCTAGACCAATAGACTGCCTTCACACAAAGTGAGCTATTTACTTCTATGTCTCCCCTTCCACAGTGCGTGTATGTAAAGTTAATAGTGAATAACTCATCTTCGTAAGGTCATGTAGTAATTTAAAGTGTTTCTGTTTTCTATTTACGTGGGTTTGTGTTTGTGTCATCTGCTACCCAATGGAAAAAAAAGCCAAACTCTATGGCCACATCACACGTTAATGGCTCTCAAAGATCCTCTTTCATGGGGCATTCCAGTAAAGAAAAATGTTGATGTTAAGACAACATCAAAGAATTGGCAGTTGGCTTAAAAAAAAGAGATAACTTTTATGACCTAGGATGCCGAACAAGATCCAGGTCTTTTTTTCTAGCTTCTAAAATGTATTTATTTGTATAATGTTTCTAGATTACTTTTGCAATGCTACCAATGCTGTTAGGGTATGAGCAAGAAGCAAGTCAACACTCTAACTGGCAAAAAGAAGAAACTCCTCAATACTGTGTAGAGACGAAAGTTGAGCTGGTTTGGTCTAACTTTGAGACACGACTCCCTCTCAAAAGTCATTATTCAGAGTAAAGTAGAGGGAGCTCGAAGAAAGCGGCGTCCAAAGAAAAGCAGGCTGGACAATGTAAATGAATGGACCAGCTTCTCTCTTGATATCCTGCTAAAAACAGCTGCTGGCCAGAAAAAGTGAAGAGATTTTGGTACTTGAACTGTTACAGGCCCCCTTAAGAAGAAAGTCAAGGGACATATAATGATAATGATGAACAAGAAATGTATATCTAAGATGATATTTTTTTGGCAATTTTTATTTCGGCTTTTAGAATACAGCATTAGAATGTTTTAAAACTGATTCTGGAGACTATTTGTGTCTATCAGTCGTTCCCAAACTATTGAGGAATGTGTTATATGCAACTGCACAGCAAAAGAGTATTTAGTACAATGGTGCCAATCCACTGGGGCTTCATTGTCAACTGTGGGCATATGTCTAAAAAGGGTCGGAAAGCATTTTGTCGCATGCCGCATATGACCTGCTAGGAGTAGACTAGATATCACTGAAGCATATCATAGTAGTTTCATAATCAATTTCAATAGTAAAATGTACTACTTAAGAAAAGCGGCTTGTTTAACATATGGCAGTATTTTTTTATTGATTCTTCAAATTTCTGATTTGTAAACCTGATATGATACATGGTTCTATAAACTATTTATAAAGTTGCATCATTTAATGTACATTCCCTTGAAATGGTACCTTTAAAATAAATGCTTTGTTGAACCTGCTAACGTCAAAGGAGAAGTGCAATAAATAAGCTTGCAGATACAATGAAATCGTATGAACGAAATATTTGAACTCAGTTCTGATTATAATCTAGAGACAAAAGTGTCGTTAACAGGCTTTGGTAAAGGTTCAGGATAAACTATGTGGATGCCTCTGGAGATAACCCTACACGAGATATACAGAGCACATGTCTAAAAATATAACATATAGCTTTTATATAGCGCCAATTTCATGCTTATAGTATACTTAGAGCGCTATGGTCCAATCTTATTTGTGGACCAATAAAGAAAAGGGGTATCGGGGAGAAATTTTTTCGTGTTGTCTTTAGGCGCTCAGAAAACACAACTCCGCTCGAGGCGGGTGTCGAACCTAGAGGCACCTTTCATAGGTAGACAAGCCAAGCGTACTTAGCCTCCAGACCACTCATCTCACAAATGTCTAGATGGACAAAAACACACGGAAATATATTGTTTATAGTATAAGAAATGACTAACGTTTGTTATAGACACTTACTTAATATTAGTATTACTTTTACATGATATAACTTGTCCATAGTGAGAGTCAGCGCATAAATCATTGCTTTGCAAAGAAATGCTGGGGAAATTAAAGTCAATAAAAGGTTATCTCTTATCGAAGTACTAATTATCTGAATATATAATATACCAATGCAAACATTTTGAAAAAAATAAAAATTAAAATGTTTTTGTTTATTTTATAAGCTTCAAACGTTTCGTCATAGTGAAGATAATTTCATTCTAGTACAGACTTCTGGAATGCAGCTCGCATTCTCTTGATCATCATGACGAGAGTACTGATAGCCTAGTTAACACACGAATTACGATCATTAAAATCCTTTGAATTAAATGTCCATTCAAGACCCACTCTAAGAAAAAAGGTTCCTTGAATACGATCTTTCTCAACGTTAAATAGGACCAAAAAATGTCGACATTAAAAATAGATAAATAAAACAAAAACAATTATAATCAATAGTAAAATTGTGAAAGTATCTACAATCAAAACTATAAAGCTTAATACAATTCTTCTGTTATAAAAATATGGAGAACTCGATGCCAATCTTTCCTAAATTTTGTATCTCAATGTGCACTTTATTTACTAATTAGAACAACGCTGAAAAATTCGTAATTATTAATTAATTAATTTTACTTATTTTGGTATCTTCAAATTTTTAGTGTTAGCAGAAAATAAAAAAGCAGTAAAAAATTAAAGAAATGCAAAAATTATTTTACCTGAGTCGTATTTAGTAGCTGTGAATGTCAAGAGAGATGTGTTGGAGAGTAATACGTTACTGCTGACGTTGAACCAACTGTAGGTTGCGTTGTTTGATCCCAAGCCTTTTATCTTACATGAGCATTTCACTATGGCGTCTTGTTCCACGTAGTTAAGGCAATTTTGAAATTGGATTGTCGGACTTTCTAATTTGTTGAAATTAAAATTCATTTACACAATTTTAATATTAGTATCTTGTAGCAAAGTGACGTCACCTTCCATTCTCACACCTTTCGATCTATAGGACATAACTGTTCTTGTTACATCAGTGGCCCACGGTTAACTAGGGTGTCATTTGGTCAGCACAACGACCAATTATCTTCTCTTTTCCAAAACTAATGTTAGGTACCCCTTGAGCTCAAAGAGCCCAAATATTCATAAAGTATACATCAGGATTTAAACCGTGACCTTATACATGTCCATTGAGTGGTTAAAACCATTTATATTCTAAGGCTACAATGCAATAGAACATCATTACATCATCAAGAAGTGAAAATGAAGCTTCATTGGCTTGGTGTTCAAAGATAGTCATTGTATACAACATTTTCATGTTACAGCAGTTTAGTGTATATAGTATTTACAATTCATCCAAATTTCAATTTTCAACAAAAATTATTTTCAACAGATGTATCAATACATAAAAATGTTTATCTTCAATCTATTACATATTGTAAAATACCAGTGACTCATTCATTGATCGAAAAATTTCTTAAACTGTCGTACGAATTCACATAGTATTTATTATGCATGTTCCTTCGACGTCCTAGACACTTGATAATAACCGTTTTTGACTGATTCGAAACCTTAGGACTGCTAAGTGTAATTTACACAGTATTTAGGGTGTGACATGATGTAATATTTTATTTCCTAAACTTACCGAATGTGATGTTTAAAGTTTTACTTATTCCATGAGCTATATCATTCGGTGCTTCATTTCTAATGTTTGGAAACATTGTCACATGTACTGTATAATTGCCAACTGTTTCCAATGTAATGTTATAACAAAACTGGCAAGTAGCACTGTAGTAAAATATGTCACGTAACACATCATCAGGCCAGAATTTGGAGTTGGACGCAGTCGTAATTGTACTCAACACCTAGTTGAAGAAAAAGAAATCAATAGCTAAGTTTTAGCGTAGAAAACACAACAAAAGATTACATTAGTATTAGTTAATAATAAAGAGGCTCTAAACAAGGTAAAGGACAGGAAGGAATGGAGAAAGACGGTCGAAGAGTCTTGTTTGGTGCCCCAACGGTCCAACAGACTAAGGGATAGGTAAAAGTAAAAAAAAATGTTAGTTTATTTAACTTAAAGTTTATTTAAAGTTGACGGTGAAAGGAGAACCTAAATCGACCACTGGAGGATCATGGTAGTGTCTGCTTTGGTAACGGCAAGATATGAAGGTCGAAAGTGGGACTGCATAACCAAGTGAAAAAACGCTCTCGTTAATTTGTGTACTCGAAGACAAGCCTTTGTATATACAACTATTATATTAATATTATTATTATTATTATAATTTGTAAAGCAAGTCTGCATTGTTTTCTAAAAAGACTTGAAAAAATAGACACATAATTTTTGAAAAAAGAAAGCTTTTATTGTGTGTCTTTGTATCAATTAATTTGGATCAGTCACGTAATTAAATTTTTAAAAGATACACAGTCTTACAAGGTTACAAAGACAGTTTGTGTAGAAACTTAAACTCAAAATCGGCTCCAAAGTGGTTTACCCATGCAGGTCAAAGACAATGTTCAATATTTTTAGAAAAAAATATCAGTATGAAATTTTATTTAAGGCAAATGACAGAGAAGAATAGAGAAAGAAGGTTAAAGGTCTCGGGTGGTGCCTCAATGGTCCAGCACACCAAGAGATAGGTGAAAGTGAAGGTGCAGTTTTTATGTGATCCTCGACTAACTAATATTATGTAATGATTATCGAATTGTTATGTATATCGTTAATTTCTTATTCAAAACCTCAAGAAGAAAAAACTTCGTAAAATAAAAAAGATAAAAAATATTACCTTACTTTAGTTCAGTATTACATAATTATAGCGACACTCTACAGTTCATGTGATAATATGGAAAACTAATTATAAATTGGTGTCTTTAATTATATTTTACTTATATGCGTACAAATAGATTTTTTCTGTTTAAAATTAAAAGAAAACATTATTTTTTGTAAATGTACTAGTTAGTATGACAGAACATACTTATCATAAATATACAAATGTGAAAAAAAAATTACAAAACATCTGAAACCATTTGCATACATGTGTTTGAAATATGGTTGTTAGTAATCTCCTCTACTCAATAGCCTCCCACAATTGTAAATATTAATAATGAATTATTGTAAAAATGGTGAATTTTTATGAAAAAATAATTGAATAAATAATTTAAAAAATTAAATTTTTCGCTTTCAGAAAAGAAACACGTAACCGTTACATCAGAAATTTGAATGGTCTAAACTATCCTGATGTCGGGTTTTCATTTCTAGTTTAATTCATCTAAACGGGATGGACTGACGGACGGTCTGACAGACAGACGACACAAAAACTAATAGCGTCTACGCCCCTTTCGGAAGCCGCTAAAAAGGAACTACCTAAATTCGAACTTGTGAACTAAAGCCTACACAGGCTTCGCAATGTTTTTTTTTGGACTGTATAAGTTGGACACAATCTTACGATTAAGAGAGATTCGAGTGTATTTCAAAATGAAAAGTATTATAGTCGCATCATAGCACATCATACTATTTTGCATCCTCATTTGTTTTCTTCTTTTATTGCCCAATGATTATAAGGCTTAGTTATGTATTTACGATATGTTATTTTTGTTTTTAAATTAAAACTTTTACATAATTAGTTATACTACGACTCTATTAAGTATGACAAAGTTATAATTATATCCCAAGTGGCTATAATTAGTAGCCTACGAAAATATAATTACTGATCATGCCAGTTTCCGAGTTACAACTGAAATTGGATCTAAAGACCCTTTTTCTTCTTCTTCTAGCCAGCTTTTTGCTGCTGAGCTGTCAGCTCTTTTGAAGACTGTGCCAAGGAAAAAATAGTGTGCAGTTTTTTTCAGTTGTTCAGCACTACCTTACAGGGTGTTGGTTTTGTTGGGCTGTCTAATGTGGATTAGGAAGGGGAATTAAAAAACAGATATGGTTTACTGTTTCATAAGTGTGGGCGCAGTGTCTACAAAGTGGGAGTTGTGTGGGATTTTTTTTATTTAGATGGTAAGGACCCAAATTTGACGCATTTTCGTCAGTAAGTGTCATTAGGCCAGCACAACGACTACTCGTTTTATTTTCCCATCGAATGTCATGTTCTTGTGAACTCTTGGTTGGGCTTAGACATGACAAATAAACATACTTCTTTCAGTCATTCAAAGAGACTCAAGAAATGAATTAACAACAGAATATAACTTTAATAAAAGTAATCAGGATAATTGTTGATGTAGACAACGCATCAAGTGTTAACTATTAAATATACATAATTATGAAAGCAGAACACCTATACGATAGGACCAGGCTCTAAACCCAGGTCTACGTCAACAGTAACTAGCTCTCAAGGGAAGTCACTCTATCCCAACCAATCGACCAAAGAAATAACAAATAAACTTAGAAATCGTTACCTCTTAAACCCAAGATTCTATCACATGACATCCACAATACTACATGCAATCACCACACCCAGTCTGTATCAACATTCGAACCCGAGATCCCGTGGTTCGGAAGCCCAATGTTTGAAAGCTAAGCCACGACTGCCCAATCTTATCTAAGTGGTTAAAAATAACGTAACGATAATATGTTTCAATTTCAAATGTATTTGTGTACTCATCTACTCGATTATTACATCTAAAATATTTAATAAACGAAAGTGACAGTTACAACATCGGACACCGTCTCATTACCTTATGAGCATTGCGATGTATTGTAAACAAACAAACTGCATCGGGGAAAATTTTCGTCGTGGTACACAAAATGTCGACATTCTCTTCAGATCTTGATTCACAAGTCAAGTTTTCAACTTTACCTGTTTTTTTTTTATTAACAAATATATGAAACAGAAAACAGTAAATGCACATTTATTTTAATCACGTTTTACAGTCGTAGTGAAGTTTTAAAGTAGTGTGGTTACCTAAGACTGATATTGACAGAATCGATTATTTTAAACATAATTGATTGCATAAGAAAGTTTATTTTGTGCCGTGAATTAACTAGACATAATGGAACTTATTCAGATAGTGTAAACAAACAACATTTAGCCAAGTAATTCTATATATCTTCTATACAAATTATGTAATCCATTAAGGCTATTACGTGATACGTATTAGAATCATGTGGTTAAATGTGTTTATTTACGAATGGTAAATGAGGTCCATATCATTTTGAACACGCACACAAAGTTTAAAAGGTTAAAAGGGTTTCTCCGTTGATCTTAATTTAAAAATAACGTACACATTTTAGTTTTGTACCAGTAGCTCACAATTTTGTCTTAAAGTCAACGCGAAAACCTTCACTCAGATACCCTCTGTAGGGATCCACAACAGCGCCGCGAGCATGGTTTTAGCGTGCAATATTCTAAAAGACAATAAAAACAATTTAAACATAAAAACTTTGTTAATATCTTTGATTGCTAGGCCCTGGACGGAAACCATTCTTTGTGCGTAATTCGCATAGTAATTAGTATGTGATAACAATTAATATTTTATTTCCTGTACTTACCAAATCTGATGTTTAAAGTTGTATTTATTCCATGAGCTATATCAATCCGTGCTTCATTGCTAATGTTTGGAAACATTGACACGTGTACCGTATAATTGCCAACTGTTTCCATTGAAATGTTATACCAAAATTGACAAGTATCACTGTAGTAATATACGCCATGTAATGAATCAGCAGGCCAGTATATGGAGTTGGACGCTTGCATAACTGTACTCAACACCTAATCGAGGAAAATATTTCATTAGCTATGTCTAAGCGAAAAAAAATTACAACAAATCTTAAATTAATTTTAGTACATTTAACTTATATTTCATTTGAAGTAGACGGCGAAAAAGAACCTAATCGACCTCTGGTGGATCATTGTAACAGTTCTCTAGATGTGGCAAAATAAAAAGGTATATGTGTGCTCTCTTTAATCTTTGTACTCGAAGACAGGTTTTAGTATATAAAACTAATATACCATTATTGTTTCTGAATCAAGTCTTCTCTGTTTTCTAAAAAGATTTTTTGAATACAAAAAAAAAAAAACAATAAAAATTTAACAAAATACTTTTTTAAAAAAAGCTTATATTAAGTGTAATTGTAATCAAGTAGTTTGCATCAGACATGTAGTTAAACTTGTGATAATCCGAGTTCAAACTTCTGAGTTAAAACCATCTCCTGCTTCTCAATGTATTTACTCGCCTGTATAAGTTAGACAGTTTAATTCTCTTATTATTAAAATAGTTTCGAGTGTATCTCAGAATCTTCTGTAAATAATTCTCTTCTTTCCTCAAGAGTTTGGACGAGAAGTAAAAGAAAGATCACTCTTTTATTTCTGGGGATAGTCCTAAAGAAAACAAGAGTAGTATTCACATTAAACATAACTGGCTGTGCGCTTGACTGACGTTTAAATGTATCAAACCCTGCCTGCTCCTATCCCCTTTGTCCTTCGGGAGGTTTGGACTAATCTATTATGCACACACACACACACACACACACACACATATATATATATATATATATATATATATATATATATATATATATATATATATATATATATATATATATATTGTTACACATGATCAATGATAGGTAGAGGTCAACGTATGACCCTGGCGAGATGACACATCAGCGAGTGTTCTTTGGAATCTACATGTATAAAAAAAGACAGGATGTGACGTGTCCTCACGTGTTGTGTTAGATGATACTAGCAGTGTTTGTGCAACATTTTGAGGACCGATTAGGGACTCTATATAAGCCAGAGAGTTAATGTGAAAGTCAGTCGTGAGTGAGCCAATACAGTCGATACAGACGATGTATGACGTGTGCGGCTCTAGTGGAAGAGAAATGTGTACGACTCGATGCACGTTAACTAGGATATGTTAACTGGAGTGAACTACTGTCTTCAAAGTCTATACAGCGAAATACAGTGGACTTGAGCCGTTACAGTTGATACAGTTAATGTAAGACGTGTGCGGCTCTGATTTGGTAGACTTGAGTACGACTTGATTGATCTTTGGGAGACCTGGAGCGACACTGGGAAGTGTGTCGTTGGTCTGTTATGTGGAATACGGCTCGATGCAAGTTGAGAAGAGATGAATTGCAACGAGGTGAAGAGATGAATTGCAACGAAGTATAGCTAACTGTAAACTGACAGATATTGTACAGTCTTCTACGTTACATGTTACAGTGACGAATTATTAGTCATTAAAGTTATATGAAACTGAAAGTTGAGTCGTCAAGTTCTTTACAGTGTTTTTATCTGTGTGCCTACAAATACATTTAGAGAGAAGATTAAGAAATACGTAACAATTGGTGTCAGAAGTGGGATCTTTCTGGCTAGAATGTGTTCCATCAAACTTCTTGTTGAACTTGACATGAAGGAACTTAGACAAGAGCTTCGAGAAATAGGTCTGCAGCTTAACGGAAATAAGGAAACGCTAACAGCACGTCTCAGACAAGCCCTTTAGGAGGAAGACACTTGCCAATTTGAAATCAAACCTAATATGACGGAGCTCCTGAGAACTTTGCAATACAAAATGAACTCGGTGAACGAGAGCATTAAGGAGATAGAATCAGAAATCAACACCCGATTTTCTTCATTTAACCATATGATCAAAACCATGAATGAGAATGAACAAATAGCTACCACGCCCAACAAGACAGAAGAACAAACAAATACGATAAAAGATCAAACGAGAATCATGATTAACTAGCTGCTGAACACCAAACATTATCAGATTGAGTCGACAGATGAAAGAGCTACACCATTGATGAACAGCGAACTATTGTCCAACAAAGAATGTGGCGATAATGAAAATTACGATAACGATGCTGGTGATGGTTGTGCTGTCTGTGACTGTGATAGCAAACCAAACGAATGTGGCCAACAAGAAATGAAAAGAGACGGTAGCTGTTACTATTTCAACGTCTACTAATACATTTAAGCAGAAGATTGAGAAATACGTAACGATATATATATATATATATATATATATATATATATATATATATATATATATATATATATCAGGACCGGACTTAACCATTGTGGGGCCTTATGCGAAACGGATTTCGCGGGGTCAAGTTTGGTAGGGAAGCGGATAATAAGTGAAATTTAAGAGTTTTTATTAGAAAATAAATTTGTCTATGCTTTTTTTTCAATTTTTACTATGTAGAGAATATCTTTACGAGCCTTGCGTGTAGCAAAGTCATACAGTATATCATGATAATTCTGTTCTGTTTCCTACATAGATCAAGCTTAATAGCAAGAATTACCAAATGTTTCAATTATCTTTGAGAATTGTTAATCTCAAGTAATTCTTCATTAGTTTTAGGCGCGAGAAGCTTCTTTCACCAGATTACACAGTTACGGCTAATACATAATTCCGTTTTTATTTCTTGCCCGTAGGATTGACGTTTTCCATTTTGAATAACATCCCAAACTGACAATTTTTGTCTTTTTTATTCCGTATATTTTAAGGACTCTTTCGTATATTTTGCGATTTTGGGAGATTTTCAGGAGCTACTGGTAATTCGACAGTAGGGCGAGGGAAATCTGTTTAATGTTATAATAATAATAATATTTTAATTAATAATTTTTACACCTTGAATTAGAGCGGGTCATATTAAAGTGCGGGTCCTATGAAAGTGCTGGGTCCACTGCGGTTGCATAGGTTGCAGGCGCCTAAAGCCGGCCACTCAAAATAGCGGCGATGCCGGTCGACTAGTAGAGAATATTTTTCTTGTTTCATAGCACTAGCGTTTTTTTAGTGGGGACAGTCATTATATTTTGTATTACCTATAACTGTCATACTTTTTGGATCTTCTTTTTTTTATCTTTTGTAATCATATGAGTAAAAGGCCTTAGTTATGTGGTCGAGATGCTAAGTGCGCTTAAACTTGGACTGGCTTGGCTACCTATGAAGGGGGCTCGAGGTTGATCCCCCGACTCAGGCAGAGTTGTGTTTGCTGAGCGCCAAAAGGCAACACGGAAGGACTTTGTCCCATATACCCCCTTTCTTTGCTTCCCCGCAAATGCTATAAGCATGAAAGTAGCGCTATATTAAAGCCATAATTTATTTCTGTATTTACGATATATTATTTTTGTTTCTAAATTTCAACTTTTACGATATATATATTTTAAAAATAAACTTGTACATTTTTACTTGGTTACTACGATGGCTGGATCCATGGGTGTTCTAAAAATAAATAAAAACAGTCTTTATCGAATTACGAACCCAAGACCCCACGGTTTGGAAGTAGAGCGCTTTATTACTCAGCCACGACTCTACCAACATGTTTAAGTGGTTACAAATAACGTAACAATAATATGTTTCAATTTCAAATTAATTTTTTACTTATTTACTCGGGTATTACATCTAAAATATTTAATTAACTCTTTCTTTTGCTAATTGACGATGGCAATGTTGATTCGACTCTCATTAAACTAAGTGTGTTTTTGAATTATAAACTTTAAATTTGCGTTGTGTAAAAGTAGCATGCAATCTTTTACAACTTAATTTCAAAAATAACATTTTCTGATAACAAACAAAAAAGTTATTGAAATTGTATCATAACAGGAGAGGGAAATACAAATAAGCAAAACGAATAATACTGTCGGAACGATGAAAATAGTTACGGAGAGAAAGAGTTAACAAAGGTGAGAGTTACAACATTGGACACAGTTTCATTACCTGATGAGAATTGCGGTTTATTGTAAAAGAACAAACTGCCTCGGGGAAAATGTTCGTTGCGGTACACAATATATTGACATTATCCTCAGATCTTGATACACAAGTCAAATTTTTAGGTTTACCTGTTTGTATTTTGAATTGAAAAAAAGTTAACATTAAATGCACCTATATTTGTAGACACGTTTTATTGTCTTACAAACCAGTAGCACTCACCAGCATTACATGATAGACAGTCAGACAAGAGTAAGTAAATAGAATATTCCTAAAAAAGAAAATACCTTAAACAAAGATAGGTTGACAGGTTGATCAATTTTATTATTTGCTCTTTAAACAACTAGAGCGCACAACTTATACACAATGTTGTGTTATGCATTTGCACAAAAATATCTCCGCTTTTTATTTGTAAATCTTACGTACTTAATTTTTATACGAGATTTTTTTTATTGTAATTGCAGTTTGCCACTTTTATGTAAGATGTAAGTATTGTTTTCATTCTCGATATTCCTTCCTGGATAGCCGAAACTATTTTGCCTTTAACTTTTGTAAAGACTGTTTGACCTTTATTAGACTGGGTTGAAGCTTTGTTGATATTAGAGTTACACTTCATCGTTCGTTTTATAAGATAAGATATGAAAAGATGTCAAATAAGTTAACTATACTTTGTATCTCCAGAAAAACGTTAAACCGTAGTTTCAGCCATATAGTGGCTGCATGGATATTCTTCTTCTTTAGAAAGCACTATGGCTGCTCAGCTGTGAGCTCTTTTGCAGACTGTGCCAAGGAAAAAAAAGTGTGCTGTTTTAGCTGCATGGATACAAAATTCCCTGCTGCAGGGGTGAACGACTAAATAGAAAATATAATAAACATAATTATAAGTAACCCTACCTATATGTACGTGTATTTATTTTATATGCATCGATATGGACTTGGCATTAATTTAAAGAATTGTTTTCATCAAAGCTAATAAAAAGCACCCTAACGTTAGGCAGCCGACCGATAGTGTTTATCAAATAACCTTAAAAAACCAAATCATTCAGACTTTAAGTGTCCCAAAAAAAAATCAGAGGCATTTAAAAATATGGAGGAACATCTTGAACAGGCTGCTTGATGTCACATTGTCTCTAGAAAAGCAGCTTCATTTCATTACCATATTGACAATGAGTATTTATTGAATAAAAGCAATTGTTTTGTTAATGTGATCAAGTAATGAAAGAATACGTATAAGAATGAAAAGCAGCGATGCTAAAAAGACTTAGAATGAGTTTTAAAATATAATTGCTCAGCAAACTTCGTTAGCTTCTATACTTATCAGTTCACGACACTTCGATATCTGGTCTGACACTACACCTGAGTTACCACACACTGAATTCGGACTATTAATTCTGATATCTTAAAATGCCCTGAAAAGGATGAGCTTGAATTTATGATGTGTCCTGCTCAGGGGAATGTCAATAAAGTTATAGTTTCTTATACTCCATACTTAAAAGTTTTTTTAATGGACTTGAAGACCATTAACTCAGTTTTTGTTGTCAATATTCTTTTTTACTAAAAACCTTTTATCTTAATCTGAATGTAAATAGTATTTATGTGTTAGACGCGAATAGATCAATTTTTTGTCATTTCTCTATAAATAAAGTTACTAAAGTTAATATAAAACCACAAACCTATGTATACCAAATAATATAAGTATTTGCGCACTATTTACGGTATATTTCAAGTAGGTTCTTTTAAGTATATCACACCAAGTGCAGGTTCTTTTCTTTGTGCAACGCTATTCGCTATTACCATAATTACCGTATATATCTTAATTGATCTATGTACTAGCATATTTAGATCTAGATATAAAACTAATGCAGTAGATATAGCCTGTATGAATGCGTTAGTAATATTATAGATGTAGAGCTACATATTATAAATGAAACTATTACTTGGCTTGTCTTGGCTACCTAGAAGGGGGCTCGAGGCTCGACACCCGACTCGGGCAGAGCTGCGTTTACTGAGCGCCTAAAGGCAGCACGGAAAACCAACTTCTAGATACCCCCTCCACAACACCCCCCCCCCCGCACTGATCCACAAATAAGATTGGACCTAAGCGCTCTAAGCATGATATAATCATGAAAGTATCGCTATATAAAAGCTATAATAGTATAATAATAATCTTTTGGAACTTCATTAGCTAGAAGCTAGAAGTGCTTCTTTTTCTTTTCTTTTTTTTTTTACACATGACAGTTCCAAAAATGTTCCAAAAAGGAAGAAAATGTTAGAACTATCTTACAATTCCGGACTTCATATTGAAGAAAAGTAAGAGATGCCAATACTTGAGTGCTTTTTTCAGTATCTATGCTGAGCTTCAACTAAAATAGGAAGATATCACTGATTTAAAAAAATATATTTAAACCGTATGTAATATTTTTTTTACTTCAGCATACAAAATAGATGTGTTTATGTTCATTTTAAAACAAGTAGCTTTATATGCTGATTTTTCATTTGAATATAAATATCAGCATCAAAAGTTAATCTTCAATAAGCAAAACACTGGACAGTATTACCATTATAACCTTTCGTTTCTTACCATGCTTGCGAAGTCATGTTCAAGATGCCTTTAAAATTTAAGTACTAACAAACACGACTTTCATATTTAGCAATATGGTCTATTGAATATATAATATTAGAAGGTATTAATAGGCTATGATAAAGTTATTGATAAGTTTGCAATTTTGAGATCCAGAAATGTTAAGCTTATAAACCTTTTTTTTTTAGTTTTATACTTTTCAATGTATTTTTTCAAAAGTTTGTACTCATTCAGACGTCTTTACAATTATGGCAATATAACATACACTATTTTTCGAAAAAAACGTCTATAAGGATCTAATATAGACGTAAGTCAATGTTAGACTGTCTATTTTTCATAATTTTATAAATTTATACATGTATAAACTATTGATACATTGTCAACAACTACTGATGAATTTTCCAAAAAAAAAACACTTTCAAAATAATAGCGACAATTATTTAACATTTATTTAAACAATCAATGACTGTTGGGAATTAGCTAACGAGATTTTTTTTTAGAATTAAGAGACGGGGGGTGGGGGTGGGGCACAATGATCCTATTGACACCACTGCTTCCATGTCCATATGAGAGTACTAGGCTAAACACTCAAATAAGTCATAAGAGAAACTTTTTGTTTCAAACTTACTATATACTCGAAAACAACACTGATACTGTCTATTGCCGTCAAAAGGCCAATAGTGGACTGACCAGCATACATTGTTATCGTCGTCTGTAGATCTCATAACATTTTGTGCTGTTAGTAGTACATTGTCATGATCATAATGTATGTTGCATGTTATGCTACTTACTATATAACATTTCGCGTTATTTATATCACAATCACATAGACGAAAATTATTATTATAAACAGTAATATAACTTATGTATATTTTTGTAGAAGCATGTTCTGAAATGTGTAATACAGCTGTTGATCCCTCTTCGACATATTGTGGACATAATTGCGCATCTGTGAAATAAACAAAAAATTTAAATACCATTTTTTTTAAAACTTAATTAAAATAAATTTATTACAAATTTAGTTTAAACTTTATTATCTACCCTAATTTCAGAGGAAAAATATGTATTATACAGATGATTTTAATACACTATTTGAAATTCACTATGTCCGTTTATCGTCAAGGTTTGCACTAGTTATTTACACTCAATTTGAAATCAAGTCGAAATTTTGCACAATTATTTCTTCAATCGGGCAAAATAAAAATCAATATAAAAAAAAAACAAGGTTGCAAATACACAAACACAAAAACTAGCTCTCGGAGTTGTCAGCTCTGGCAGGTAAAAATGCAGGTTTAGTTTATTCAAAAAAAATGTCAGAAACTATGAACAACAAACTAACTATCTCCTGCATCCAGTATTTGTGTTTTCTGTGAGGTTGCTGGAAATGATTATTTGTTAGTCAGCTTGTGGGCTCTGCACATTGCTAATAACAAATGCCCCAATTGCTATTGCAGTGACATATTCCGTGTCTGCCCAGAACATTACTCCAGGTTTTTCAGTCAGGCCCTCTCCTGTCATTGAAGTCACCCAGTATTATGGGTTTGTCTGTCTTTGGCGTTTTGTTTATTACAGAGTTCAGATCCGAGTAGAAATTTTCCTTGATGTTGTCTTGGTTGGACATAGTTGGGACATAGGCACTTAGTAGAGCTGCAAGTCACCTTGAGGTCAGGGTAGGTGTAAGGTCATTAGACGGTCATGTATGCCTTTTGGTAATCCTGATAACTTGTGGACTAATTTGGATTTCACCGCAAAGGCAACACCTGTTTTTCCTCACTATTTTTGCCAATTGAGATCAACTTGTAACCTGCGCCAACTTCTTTAAACTGTCCACGCAAGTCGCGTTTTACTCAGGGCAATATTATTTAAATTGTATCTGGCTAGTTCTCCAACCACGAGAGTCGTACTTTCTTGACGATTTCATTCAGCAGGGTCAAAGAGAGTCAGACATTCCATGCGCCAAGTGTGAGTTCATGTGTTTAGATTAGTGTTTTCTTGAGTTGTCTGTTTGATTTGTTTCTCTCTGAAAGTCGCCGGAGACTAGCCAGGGTCATGGAGGACAGGCAATGTTTAGGGTATCTTTTCTAGCCCCTTCCTCGTGCTTAAGAGTTAAGCGGTGCAATTATTAAAAGGGCTTCTTGGACGCTCAGACGGTTGCGGAGTTGAAGTGCTGTCTGAATCACTAGCAAGCGACCACATGGTATGGGCCGGTTTGTAGCTATGGCTGCAAGTGTATCCACACATTCCACTTAACCTCTTGCTCATCGCCGCAGCGCTTTTTGATTGATGCCACATGGGAGATGAGAATGGGATATGAGTATGTAGGAGATGAGAATGTGGGAGATGAGAATGTGGGAGATGAGAATGTGGGAGATGAGAATGTTGGAGATGAGAATGTGGGAGATGAGAATGTGGGAGATAAGAATGTGGGAGATGAGAATGTGGGAGATGACAATGTGGGAGATGAGAATGTGGGATATGAGTATGTAGGAGATGAGAATGTGGGAGATGATAATGTGGAGATGAGAATGTGGGAGATGAGAATGTGGGAGATGAGAATGTGGGAGATGAGAATGTGGGAGATGACAATGTGGGAGATGAGAATGTGGGAGATGACAATGTGGGAGATGAGAATGTGGGAGATGAGAATGTGGGATATGAGAATGTGGGATATGAGAATGTGGGAGATGAGAATGTGGGATATGAGTATGCGGGAGATGAGAATGTGGGAGATGAGAATGTGGGAGATGAGAATGTGGGAGATGAGAATGTGGCTTGCACGATGAAAATGTATCAATGTGGGGGAGATTTTCAGCATGACTCTATCGTTCTTTGCAGCTATATCCATTGGCAGAACTGAGTCTAGACAACTTGAGCAGGTTTGGGCTGCAGTGGATGACCAAAGTTCTCTGCATGCCCCACAGGGCTCAAAAACGTTCCACGGCATTTCCTAGGTGATGAGTGATGACGCTGGTAGTCCCATTCGACTTGAGCGCCATGCAGCCAAACTGTTCCAAAAGTTTAAAGGGTTAGGGTAATGTAAAATTGAAGTACATGCACAGCTCGCCTACTGATGTTATAAAATGTTTTAAAATTTTGTTAACAGCAAACCTCTCATTTAAACTCTCAATAAATGAAAAAAAAAAGAAAATGTTCCCTTTAGTTACAAGTTTTACATTTACTGTGCCGTACTGAAGTTCATGTATATATGAAACACTTTTTATTAATTATTGTTTTACATTGTATTTTGTTTATATTCATACTGAATAGATTAATTCTCTTTTTAAAAATGTATTTTTTTTTTTATTTTTTTGTAAATATAGGTAGAGCATGACAGTTGTAACTTAATTAAGTACATAGATAGATGTAAATATAAATAGATAGATAGATAGATAAATAGATTGATAGATGTAGATAAATAGATAGATAGATAAATAGATAGATAAATAGATAGATAGATAAGTAAACAGACAGATAGTTAGATAGATAGATAGATCTAAATAGTTTCTGACAGGTGACCTATTTGCTCATTCTTGCCTTAAAAAGGAAGATACATTTGTAAAAATATGTTTGCGTTTAAACAAACGTACGTTTTATGTAAAAGAAAAATAACTATTTTTTTATTCATTACATTTCGGACTTAATTTGTTGTGTAATCCCATATATACACGTGACCCTTTATCATGTCAGTTACTTGTGATTTCGGCTCGTATAGATCAAACCCTGGCCATCAAGATAACATGATCCTAGCTCATACCATATGACCAGGCAACCATCCACAAATTGCTTGTCACCACAGTGCAGCTCCCCGTCATGTCAGATATAGTCATGCAGGGTGTAGCAATGTTCCGGCTGATGCAAAGTCACTTCAAAAAATAGCAACATTGAGAACCCAATTAAGCCCAATAATAGCTGGAGATGCCATTAGTTCAAAGTTGATACGGCGGTAAGGTTATCAAAGGTGAATATTGTACAATCAGTGTTACGTGTTACTAATTGTACATAATTGGCTTTGATTTATTGGACATTAAGGTGTTAAGCTATTTTTGAGCCTTGGGTTGTCAAGTTCTTTGAGCTGTTTGTGTCGTGTGGTTGCAGTGTTGCAAAGAAACTGGAATTGAAAGTCGTTATATGTATATAAGTATGTAAAAGGCGGGGGGGGGGGGCTATCATTAATAAATGTTTCAGTAACACTGTTTGAGGGGGGGGGGTAAGAGAATTCATTATTGCTTTCAAAGATGATTTTTTTTCGGGTTTCTTTCTCTCACTTACCATAACGACATTGAAGTGATGGCAAAAAAATCCAAATATACAAACATTTTTGTAAGAACAAATGTTCCATTGTCCAAATGGTTTTACATAATGACAATCGATCTATTCAGTAGAACTGAAAAAAACAATAAAAATGTCTTCGATTCCAAAGACCAAGGATGATTGCAGTGTTTTAGCTTTAGTCTTGTAAACACACACTTGGATAAAGTCAATTAGTCTATTACAGCAATCTTAGCTTTTAAAGTAGTATGATTATCACTAATTTGAGCATTCTCAATTCTACGAAACGACAACATTTTAGTTGTATCTAAAGCAAGCTTATGCACTACTAGAAATGTATATAGAGTCATAAATAATATTGGGGCCATTATATAGGAGATCTCTGATGAATCATTCTTTTACTAGGTTAGAAAAAATCTCCAAAAAGTAACAGAATATCTACGAAAATTAGAGATAATAAAAGTATGTATTCTTAATCCAGCTATTATAATAACTTTAAATGGGTCCTCAAGCGTCAACGTAAGTTACCCAATGTGCCTAATGATGGTAAAGACATTTTTAAATATATCTAGAAAACACTTCGTAAAAAAATGCAAACGCAGGACGTCGACAGTACCTAAAACGTAATTTAGTAATATAACCTTACTTTAAGAGCTAGTGAAAGATTCGATAAAGACACAAGGACACCACCAGTATCTGTACAAAAATGGAAATAAACTTTAAACCCTCAACTGTTATAAGATGCCCGGAAATTCTGATATAAACTATGCCTAACAAATCACTCGAAGAGTCAAGTGTATGAATCATCTATCTCTCAGCAAGTGATAGGATAACATAATTGATCCTTTTAGCCGACGAATGGCAGATAATATTCGTACAATTTTTAATATTCGTATAATTTGTACTTTCTTTCTTTTATTAAATTCAAACATACATAATGCACAAAGAAAACATTCCAATTTCTATATCAGTTGAGTATTTTAAAGTATAAATTATAAACAAAATGAGCGTATATGTTTATCGAATGATACAGTTCAATGTTTACATAGGTACAAGCCAATTAATTATATGACATTTATTTGACTTCTACACAGGGCTTGACTTGGAACAGGGCAGACGGGCGACAGCCTCGGGGACTCCACACTTTAAAAAAAAGGCCAGTAGGGCACAAGAGATTATCTATTGACGGCCTTTCTCCATTTCCCTCTGTTATTCTCTTTCAATGACAGGTTCACATTTGCTGGATGGCTGCCTGGTCGTGTGGTATGCGCGTTGGTAAGTCGCCCAGACCTATCGATGGTGCCAGATTTATACGCTACCCTCACCGATTTCCCGTCGTTCCGTGGAAGGTCTGGCCTAGAAAGAACACTCATAGTAATACATTTAATTACTTGTGTGAAACAGTTGCGAAAGAAGGGGTTTCAGGTACAAGATTTTCAATATTTTTTTTAAAGCCATCAAAAAAAAAAAGGGTTCACCTTGTGTTCAAAATCAAAAGCTGCATCCTCCTCAAACTGATGTGTCACTGAGCAAGGCAAAAGTTTATAATTATTCTTATCTATTGACATTTTAAAGCGTGGACCTAATTCTGTGCAGGTAGCTTATCTCCCCTTAGTAATTACTGTCTCTTGTATATAAAAGTTAATTAATTATGTCTAATTGATAAATAAATGTTTAATTATTATTCAGTTGATTCATGTCAACCAAGAAAGTTTCCACTTGATCCAAGAATGGAAAATTGGAAAATTAATGTATACAAAATTGGTGACAGACACACAGCCAGAGAGAGTTGATGAAAATGATGGCTGCTTCATCGGGCGGAATGCGCGCAGTACTATCGGTACGGTTGTGAAGATAGACCCGGGTCTCATCCTCTGCCCGCTAACATCTCCCGTCTTCCTGTGGGAGGTTTGGAGAGTAGAAAGTCGATTATCTTCAACTCTGAAGGAACATACGAAACGTAAAACATTTTACTTATAAACTTTGTCAAAAGGAAATCGACTGTGTGCAGAACTGAGTCTAGACAACTTGAGCAGGTTTGGGCTGCAGTGGATGACCAAAGTTCTCTGCATGCCCCACAGGGCTCAAAAAACGTTCCACGGCATTTCCTAGGTGATGAGTGATGACGCTGGTAGTCCCATTCGACCGGAAAGAATCTCTTAATACTTTTGGCCGTACACATCAGATAAAGAAAAGAAGTTTGTACAGGATATCTTGCTCTTATTACCTATACTATATAGTAGAATGTAAGGCGTATGTACGTATGTATGTATGTATGTATGTATGTATGTATGTATGTATGTATGTATGTATGTATGTATGCATGTATGTATGTATGTATGTATGTATGTGCCGAATAAAAAACAAAACCGTTTGACCAATCTTGATAAAACTTGACAGAAATGTTCCCTGGGTACTAACTTAGACCGTAGTATATGTATTGTAGCCCTAAAACAAATTTAAGACCCTCAAAACAAATTTGACCAATTCTATGAAAGTCATTATAACTTTATCCATCTAGGCTATGTTTACCTTGTTTACATTAAAAAATCGAATGGATCTAGATCTAGATCTAATTTTAAGAATTACACTATGCGCAGATAGTTTTTTACTCTGACACATGAAAATACAAAATATAGTCTATTGATTTCATTATTTAATAAAATTAACCTTCAAATATGTGTTTTAAAAGCATTTTTTACAAAAATTCGTAACTTATATCTGTGAATTTAGAAGTCCTTTCGTACATTCTTTTATTAGACATTACCCGAATGGTTACACATTTCTCTATTCCTAGGTCTAAAACTCTAATTCAACTCTAAGATGATAGAACTTCTCTTCGCAAATATAGTTTTATATATTAACACATGAACATACTAATTATAGTCCATTCATTTCATTTTTATCAAATAAACATTCAAATTTGTTTTTCTAAAGCATTTTTCATACATTCGTTGACCTGTTGAGATATATTCAAATAGTTTCATTTATGAATCGCATAATCTAATACAAAGGTCACGCATGTGCAGACCAGAAACTTAGCTTCTTGGACATCGTTCCTGTCAACATCTTAGGTTGAAGGGTCAGAGGTGAGTGTCCATATATGGTTTAGTTGTTGTTGTTTTAGCTTTAAAACTTCTATCAACTCGCTCTGTCCGTTTGTCTGTCTGGTGAAAAGATTGTACACGTTTTCTCTCCCACATCAGTTTTCAGATGAAGTTGAAACTTTGTTTAAATATTCACTGGCATAGACAAGACATGAATCAAGAAAATAATGATTAATTAGTCAATAATTACTGGTTAGTACTTATTTAGTTTGATACCAACAAAGGGAAGTAACCCTTTAGTATTTACAGATAGGGCTAAATATGTAGAGTTTTTTCCTCGTATGTAATTGTTTACATTATTTGTTCCACTCTTATTTTGAATGAAAATAAAACTTAAAACTAATTAGTTTTTATAGCTTAGAACTAATGAACTACTATCTATATGGCAAAATGTAAAAAGTGGTAAATTTTTCTATGTGGTAATTAACCATTTTTTTTGGCTATCGTAACAGTGAAATACATTATAAAATATTAAGAGATATAGTTGTAATTGCGGAGTTGTTCTCCTAAGAAAAGTTTTTTGTATTTTTTAAAAAGGATTTATTTTTACATTTGGCGCTGTTTTCTCTATAAGACTCGTGTACTCTATGTTAGACTACAGAAGTAAAAATTTATGCTAAATTGTGGGCCTTAGTTTCAATTTCTGGGATGTGACTATTATCAATGTTGTAAGAGACTTGTATGAAAGTACTGTAAGTTTGTAGGTGTGTACTTTGACATACTTATGTTGCTTTTCTCTCGCTGAGTACATCCACTTTTTTTCTCCTAATTGACTATATGCCATTGTTGCTTTGACCCTATTAAATTAAGTTTTGGTTTATAAACATTAAATTGTTTTTTTTCTAAAGAGCATGCATTCACCTTAAATTCTATAACATAAAATATTTTCTGATAACAAAATTATGAAATTGTAATCACATTAATCCATACAAATATAAATAAGCAAATAAATAATTCCGCCGGATCATAATAAATAATTACGAACAGAAAGGTTTCAGTGTTCAAATGATACACAAACTCGTGTACAGATTTAATTGTCATTGTAAACAAGTCAGATTACCTTAGTGAAATAAAGTTGTACAATCTATTACTATTTCAAGCATTTTATTTGGCCTGAGCTAATTATTATTATTTGTTTGTTTTCTTTCCATCTACATGTTTCATGATTCATCGCCTTCCAATCAAATGTATATTTATTAGAAAACATCCTTTTTTTATTTCTCTTGTTTTCTAAGGGATAAAAGGGAGAGAATAAATACGGTTTTAAAGTAATATTCTGTTTTTGTCTTGAATATATTGTTATATGTGTGGATTATATAATGCGTAACCTATTATACAATGTAGATAAATGAATAAATTATTGTTCAAAATAAAGGATTGTCGTCTGAGACTTTATTACAATTTTAATTACATGACATTTAGTATAACCATTGTTGTTGTTTTTTTAAAGTATTTTTTGTGTATTTTAAATATTGAATATATATTGAATTTTTTTCCTAGGCAATGCAGATATAGATACTTAACTATAGAGTAAGTTATAATCACCTAGACATTATTCTTGCTATTAAACTAGATGACAAAAGTTACTATACAAAAACATAAATAAAATTACCAGATAGACACAATGATAAAAGCACATTTTTTATTCCATATGCTAAAACAAAGTCATGCAAGTGCTTCTTACCAAGTGTCAAGAGAGAATGGAATAGATTGTGTGTACCAGCTAGGAAGTACAGTCTACAACTCATTTTAATATGATAATAGGAAGTCTTCGATTCCGGATATAAAGGATGCGTGCAGTGAATCGAATGACTATGCAGACAGTGCAGACCCAGTTGAGACCAGCATATTTTCCCTCATCTCATGCAGACAAAGCTGTTGTCCTCTGGCGACGTATTTGATTTCTCTCTCTCTCTCTCTTGACATCTCAATTAGATAAACACATAGATACGTGACGGTGTAATTATCTTGTTTTGAAATAACGTCTGCAATGAATAAGATAAGATAATCCTATGTTTTAAGTTGAACCAAGAAATTAGCATTATTCACTCCATGTAGTAGATCTAGGAGATGTCTTAGTAATAAAGTAGAAAGTGGTCAGGAAAACAGACAATAACAGATTTTCTTTAGAACGAAAACTAACATTGAACTTACTGTACTAACGGAATCTGATACAGTTGTGTTTTTTTAAATATAATACACTTGTCAACATGGAAACAAAGTACACTACGAAGTGTATACTAATAAGGTTTGGGTTTGAGTCATAAGATTTATGAGGAGCCCCCCAACCAAACTCTACACTTTTCGCCTCATCCAGTGCACCAGTAAAACAGGGCCGGCCTTACAAATTGCGGAGTAGAATATAATAAATGACTACAAGGTCCCTCTTCTAATTTTTTTTTACAGTTAAAACTATTACTTTGAACTAGACCATTTTATCCACATTTATTATACAACATGCATAGGAAGCTACTCTAATGCAATGGGCGCCTGTCGGTTAATTAAAGCTACGTCAATCGTACGATACACTAAATATGTTAACTCTCTAAAACCTACATCTTTAAAGCCTGTGACAAGAGCCATGACAGATAGTTGACTGATTCAATTTGTAACATAAAAAGTAAAGTACCCCTTCCAGATCTTGCGATCTATAAGGCATCTGTTTATTTGGCCAGAGGTTAACAAGCAGGGTGTTATGTGGCCAGCACAACGTCCAACCGCCTTTACTTTTCCCAACTGTCAGGTACCCATTAGAGTTGGGTGGACGGACTCAGGAATGCCCTAAAAATCCCGGAATTCAAAATCAGTCTTCACCGAGATTCGAACCCAGGACCCCAGGTTCGAAAGTCAAGCGCTAACCACTCCGCCATCGAGCAATTTGTAATTGAATGTAATTTGCGGGGCCCAATTTTGGAGCAATCGATAAAATTGCCCCAAGATTGCCGGACCTGCAGTGCAGACAGAACTATTCTACGCCGTTATTTGATGTACATTTTCTTGTCGCTGTCTACGTCTGTCCTCGGCAGTGGATTTTCTTTTGCTCTCAAATGTGTCTCCGGCGGCCTTTGTTGCCTTCTGCTATGTCAGTTAAAACAGCTTTAAGTCTATAATGAAAAGTAATATCTATCTTCTTATCTTATATAATACAGACGTTACTTCAAAAAAAAGATGATTACGTCCTACGCGAAATGCATTTAGTCATATATAACTCAGAGTAATACTACAACAGACATCGGGAGGCTCGGTGGTTGAGCAGCAAAGCGCTTGGCTTCCGAACTGTAAATGCCGGAATCGAATCCTGGTAAAGACTTGGATTTTTAAATTTAAAAAAATTTAAAAAAAAAAATATTTAAATTTAAAAAATGCAAATACAACGTACGATGTGTTAGTCAATGTGTAGAACATCGCAGAAGATCTTTTCATAGCAATGACAGAGCAAGCACTTATGTATGACTTACGGCAACTCTACACATGTGTCGTTAGGTTAGTTTATAGCTCAAGAAAAAAAAAGATCGGTGTTGAACCCCAATACAAGAGCTAATTACTACATTGATAGATAGGTACAAAACAAAGAAATGTAAACGATTCTATTTGAAACAACATTTGCTGTTTATGAATTTTTAATAATGCTCATAATTGCCATTACAATTTTGTTTTACAAATATTTATCGAATGTTTCTTTAGAATTAAAAATGTATTACATCCTAGCCCTAAATTCTCTCATGGCGGCGGGCGACACGGACCACCTCGGTGACAGCACGAAGTTTACGCGACCAGAAACATGTTTTGCTTATTATTCTTTAATGAGCTGCTTAGGGAAACAGTAGGCCTATTCACCAGAGTATAATACATCTTTTGTTCCCTTGTCTATTCACCAGAGTATAATACATCTTTTTTTCCTTTGTCTATTCACCAGAGTATAATACATCTTTTTTTCCTTTGTCTATTCCCCAGAGTATAATATATATTTTGTTCCCTTGTCTATCCACCAGAGTATTATACATCTTTTGTTCCCTTGTCTATTCACCAGAGTATTATACATCTTTTGTTCCCTTGTCTATTCACCAGAGTAAAATACATCTATTTTTCCCATGTCAAATCACTAAGGCACTTCGCGTCTGCGCTTTTGATATTTTGTTTCGGCAAGGTTTTAGCTAAACTATCACGTTGTTTTGATATGGAGAGAGACTTCTTATTAGCACTTGGATCTAAGGTCTCATCTTTTTCCTCGAGAGACATTTTGAAGCGTCTCTAGCTTTTGTAAAACAAACAAGCAAACTAATTCAAAAATACTTTTACGTAATTTACTTAGAGGAAGCACTGCACAATCACTGCTACATCTATCAAAGCTGCAAGGCTTGCCTATCCATTTTCAATATAAAACACAATTATTTACTTACCACTAATTGATAAACTAACTGGTTATTTTTTTTTTAATTCATGTATTGTCTACGATCAACATTACTAACAACAATTGTGTGCCAATGTGCCACTTGATTCGAGAATAGGAAAAGGGAGAACATCGTGAAATAATTCTTCTAGTCAGACGGTGAGAGTTAATATAAGCTTTGTAAAAAGACGTTTGGCAATAGTCCTGCTACTTCTACTCCTATATTTGAACACAAGGAACTAAGATATAAGTATCTAATAATAATAAGGCTTGTCTTCGAGTCTGAAGATATGTGAGCTGTGCAGTATTTCCAGTGGCTGCGCAGCCCCAGCTGTGACCTACATATTTTGCACATCCAAGGCATGCATAACCATTGCCCGCAGGTGGTCGATTTAGATTTTTTCTTCGTCGTCTGCGTTTGTCCTCAGCAGCGGATTTTCTTTTAGTTTCAAATGTGAATCCCGCGGCCTTCGTGAGTGACCTCCAGCTGTCTCGTTCTGAGACTGCATGCAACCAGGTGCTCTCTTCTATGTCAGTCAAAGAAGGCTGACGCCTAAGCTGGTCTTTGAAGCGTTTCCTTGGGGCGCCTATGTTACGTCGACCACCTTTTAGCTCACCAAAAAAAAAAAAAAGACTGCCATTGGCATACGTTCGTCTCCCATACGAGATACCTGCCCTACCCATCGTATCTGCCGGGCCATAAGAAGTCTCTCTATACTGTCCATACCGGCGTTCGCAAGGACATATCTAAGTATTATATTTATAATCATCATCAGTTCCTTGACTTTAGCCGTAGAGGTGCTGTGACAGCTTGCATAACAAAACCCTCCACTTTTCAAGGTCAGCAGTGGTTCTCAGCAGGTTATGAAGGGAGAGGCCGGTCCATTTATAAGTATTAAAACATATTTGAGATGCCTGTTTAGATTTCTACTTCTTTTTATTGATTTATGTTTCAATGTTTGACTGTGAGCTTTAGTGTCAATAAAATGTGGAAGGAGGTCAAAGGTTAAAACGAGGTAAAAGGCACAAGTATTTTAAGGTCAAATGTCACAACTCAAAGTCTGGCGGATGTTACAAACTGTGTTTGCTTATTGTAATGGTAGGGAGAAATGTCTAGTTTGACTCTACTATGGCTTGCACGAGATAGTGAGATTGTGATCAACAGATCCACGTGAATGTGTGTAGGGATAGATGAGATGTAGGAATTTTTAAGTTAGTTGGTGACTGGGCTCCGAGAGAGTGAGAGTACGGATATTGTCAGAGTCGCAGACTAAAGTTAGAGAGAGAGTGCAGAGTTTTGAGAGTTTTTTTTCCTATCGTAGAGAGTCCATGTTGGACGATGTGTTGAATTGATCTGATGATCCACAAACGTACTAGCAAACAATGTGTAGAGTCAATAAAGTGTTTCATTAACTATAAAGTTCTGAGTTGTGTCTCTTTGGAGAGTATGTTAATCCTCCCTCCACTATCACATAAGAGACTGAACTAGGGTTTGGAGTTGCTCGCCAGTGATCCGACCCTCTAAACGACTTTCACCTCCAGCAGGAGCAACCTCCCATGTATAGACGGGCTGTGACAGCTGAATAGCTAAGTTGATCGAGCATAGCGCTAATAAAAAAATGTCATGGGTTTGATCACATAAAGGCCTTTGTTTCACTTTTTTTGTTTGCACAATTACTAATAGTAGGAAGCGTGTTCAAGAGACCAAGTGCGCTTGAACTTGGCTTGGCTACCTAGAAGGGGGCTCGAGGCTCGACACCCGAATCGGGCAGAGTTGTGTTTACTAAGCGCCTAAATGCTGCACGGAAAACAAACTCCTAGATACCCTCCCACTGGTCCACAAATGAGACTGGACCAAAAGCGCTCTGTGCATGATATAAGCATAAACGTAGCGCTATATAAAAGCTATAATAATAATAATATAATCGGAATGTTCAGTTCATTCTATTATTTGAACATTAAGTTGGAATAAATTTTTAAAAATATTATTTGTAGCTTTCTATTGCAAAAGGTAAATGTATTCACTGTGGTGTCAGCACTGACGGATGTCACCTGGTGAGTTACCCCCGCCCCCCCATAGTTACGTCACTTGCTATGTGACTATTAATCTATATACATATATATAATTATATACACGAACATTCACCAGCAACTCTTGTACCTCAGAAAGCTTAGAAAATTCAACATAGACAAAACAATAATCAAACTTTTCTACACAGCAACCATCAGCAGTCTTACTAACTTTTCCATCACCTGCTGGTATGGTAATACTTCACTGACTTAGAATATATAGACTAATTAAAAAAGCATCGTACATCACTCAAGTACAGCTACCATCTCTTGAAGAGCTTATTTAAGAAAAATGCCTTTCCAAATCACTAACGATTCTTAAAGACAACCTGCACCCATTAAACCACTGTTACATAAGATCTGAACGAAGTGGTCGTCTCCATTCCATTAGGACTAAAACATAAAGATTAAAAAAAAACTCCTTCGTCCCACTGTCGGCCAGAGTGTTACAAGATCAGCTGTCGTCATCGAGAAGTACATAGAGGTCAAATTCATAAAGTGCTGGTTGTGAGTGTGTATGTTTTTCGTGTGTGAAAGTTGTTCAATATTGTTTTTGATCAATATTGTTTTTGTACAGTAGTTACGCTGAGGTTGTCAATTGTAGTCAAACTGAATTTCCATTAGATTGGATCAATAACAATTATCTTATCTTATCTTAATACGTAAACCATTCATCTCACCATTGAATCACCCATTCCATCATATGACAGCGTAACTTCACACCGTAAAACGACACGAGAGCATTTACATAATAGAGGTTTCCAACTTCCCATAAATCAATAGTTATCCAACCTCAGTGTCGTGTTTAGAATTGAAAAGTCCGTGATCTATTAGAGATATGGGGTCCTTTTAGGTGCCGGAGATGCCAGAGGGCCGTAAGCTAGGCATCAATGCCATAATTAGTATCTCCAGAATCCAGATATCCCCCATTCACACGCCTTATGAACTAGTAAAGTTCCCCTTTCAGACCTTGCGATCTATAGGGCGAATCGATGTAATGGTCATCTGTTT
Organism: Biomphalaria sudanica; assembly: GCA_036873155.1. NCBI lineage: Eukaryota > Metazoa > Mollusca > Gastropoda > Planorbidae > Biomphalaria > Biomphalaria sudanica. The sequence goes on along the minus strand of JAZGLO010000646.1, from coordinate 47,714 downwards.
CTGTGGCCTACGATTAATGAGGGTGTCATGTGGCCAGCACAACGACCAACCGCCTTTATGTTTCCCAAACTAATGTTATGTAACCATTAGAGCTGATTGGACAACATCCCGATTTTAATGATCCCAGTCTTTACCAGGATTTCAACCCATGACGCCCTGTTCGGAAGCCAAGCGCTATACCACTCAGCAGGCCTCACCAAATGAAGAATAAACTCTTAATGCAACCGAAGATTCATTCTTCTCATGACAGTGCTGCAATCTTATCTCCTTCCACTTCGCATCATGTAAATCTAATCATGAAGATAACAGAGACATCGTTCCCACGCAAGGCCATGGATTTTTGTTCTAGGTCTTCTGCTTGACTGATGCATAGTAATAGGGTCACATGTCACTTGTCTTCAGGATAAGAAATCATATAAATATATTTCACACTGATCTTAGTATTCAAGTCTGGCTTAATAATTAAAATACCGGGAATTCCTGATGTCACGTCTTGGGCGGGAGTTGGGTATGGAAAAAAAAATCTTTCGAGAGTCGACACATCTTAAACACAGACCTATTCAATAGTTATGGTTTTGATACTCTCTGACGAAGAGTTATTGTTATGAAAGGAGATAGAAAAGTTATATGTCAATCTAGTTTGTGATACACGGTAGTAAAGATCGTTCCACTTTCAGACCCTGTGATTTATGGGCCAGATGATGTAAAGGTCATCTGTTTCTTTGACCACGGTTAATGAGGGTGTCATGTGGTCAGCACAACTGTCTACCCCCTTTACTATACTTCAACAGTCGAATGATTAAAGGGATCCCTCCATGTTTGGCCTCATTGGAAAGCTCGTCCTTTTTGTTTCAGTAAAGTCATACTATAAACAGACATGCTACGAAAAAAAAAATATTTATGTTTAAACTTTATAAATGCGTTTCTTGGTTGAAATTTTAAACCATTTTTTCTTGGGATTCGAATCCGAGACTCCTTGTTTTGGAAGCCAAGAGCCTTACATCTAAGCTACCACGCCCCACAGTAAACAAATTATAAAACAATACTACTTTTAAAATTTACAGTTATCGCATCTCCTCAAACAAGATTCAATCTGTAAACTCTGTTGTAATTCTTCAATTTCGAGTGTTAAAAAAATGAATGTAAGTGTAAAATGCGATATAAATATGAATCAAAAGACATTATACATAGTTAGTTTACCTTGCATCATTCCCACTATATAGATATCAACCAATCGCTGACATCGTCTCAACGTTACCATAGAAATACACACATCACAATCCATAACATTTAGTTCTGTAGGCTTGCTCTACGGAATCCAAGACATTGCCGTTATTACGTCTGTAAACTCCATTCTATATGATATTTGATATGATTAGATTTCAACACGGATATAGGTGTATAAATGATTCTGTCTGCTGTGTAATCGCAAGTAATGTAATTTAAAGAAGGATGGTGATATTGTATTACGTAAGAGTATCTGTTCAGTCAAACCTGCAAACTTCTGGACATTTCAACTATAAAAACCTACACATGACTCACTGATTGAAGTTTCTTTGGGTAGTTCCTCATCGGAAGTCACAAAACATTTTCTGAACAAAAAAATGCAAATGTAATAAATGTGTAGTTCTCTTTGGGTGCTGTCAACCATGATAGAGAAAAATGGCGCAGATTGGATCTCCTTTAGTATTTTTTGCTAAAACTGACTTGCCCAAGTCTATTATCTCTTTGAATCTTTGGGTCGAGGTAAAGACTTATGTTTTTTTGTTTTCTAAAGAATTTATGTACTGCTAAGACATTGTCGTTGTTACTTGTGTCACCTAAACGATGACTACTAAATGAAAGGTTGTTGCAAGCTGAAGTTAAAGCTAACATTCTCTATGCGATGAATTACTTAAGCTGGGAGTAATAGAGAAATACATAGAAAGAGAGAGAGAAAGAGAGAAAGTAAGAGAGAGAAAAAAGAGAAAGAAAGTGAGAGATAGAGAGACAGATGCACAGAGGTGAAGAAGAGGAGAAAGTATAAATGCTACTAAAGTAAAGAAAAAAGAAACATAGGTGCTCCAATAAACAGACCATGAAATAATAAAGAAAGAAAAAAAAGAAGTACCTGTGTTCTCTAGACTTACCTGTCAGACTTTGAACTGACAAAATCAAGATGTAAAAGAGATATTTCACTCGCATATTAGAAACGATCTATTTTACACATTATTTACAAGTATATCAAAGCATTATCGGCGTATGTAACATATCTAAACATCCAGAAACATTAACTTTTTATGAGGAATCCACTGCAAACACAAAATGTGTTCACCGGTAATAGTTAATTTGAACATTTTTACCAATGTATAGCGTAAGAGAAAAACAAGGTTTGCCTGATGATGACGAGATGACACATACCCTTTGTTAAGACAACTCCATTGTAAGTCTTCACGTCCTCTTCTAGTCAGATCGCATCACACTTTTGTAGAGTGAAATTAAAACTAATCAACGGAACATTTTATTAGTTAAACTACTTTCTATTTACATCGATGACTATTTAGGAAATAAAAAATAGCCTCTTACATTCATACTTACTCACTGAAACACACATATACAACTGTTCTAAAATTACACACTTAAATAGCAATCTCGCAATCACACATTTTAGTACATCTGGTGACAATTATTTACACAGCTAGGGTATTCTAAAATCTATTAACTTTGAATAGAATTAATTCTCTATTATAATGTTCAATAAATGGTGTTGTGACTATAATGTCCAGTAGATAGTGTATTGTCTATAATGTTCATTAGGGGATATAGTGTCTATAATGTCCAATAAGAGATCCAGTGTTTATAATGTCCAGAAGGAGATGTAGTGTTTATAATGTCTAGTAGAGGATATAGTTACTGATTGCATTTATTCAGCCCCGCAAGATGTGTGTGTTCAGGGTAGATATTGAAGTTGTTCAGCCCTACAAATTATGTGCGTTCTGGGTAGATTGTGGAGATATTCACCCACACAAATTATGTGTGTTTAGGGTAGATATTGAAGCTGTTCAGTCCCACAAATTATGTGTGTTTAGTGTAGATATTGAAGTTATACCGAACCACAAGATATGTGTTCAGGGTAGATATTGAAATTGTTAAGCCCCACAAATTATTTCTGTTCAGGATAGATATTGATTATGTGTGTTCAGGTTTGATATTGATGTTATTTCGAGCCACAAGATATGTGTGTTCAGGGTAGATACTGAAGTTGCACAAGAAACGAATCTAAACTCTGATACATTGCGTGTAATTGAAAAACAGCACCTTTTTATATTTCTTCTATAGAGCTATGACTTTTGTAATTTGATTTACTTAACGTTTGAGCTATTTGTGTCCAACACATATAAAATGCTTCCATTCAGCAGCATTCTAAAGATTAACTAGAAAAAGAGATTGTATTTCATGAAAGGTTTCGACCCAGTGAATAAGCATAAAGCTCCTTTTTTTCAGAGTCCACGGACATTATTACCCTTTAAATACAATTTAATGGTAACGCAGGTAAAAGCACAATGATATGTTTTTATCGAACCAAGACCCAGTCGTCATTTCTTTATTTAGACCTGACCAAAAGTTTCAACGTTACAAAGAAATGTAGAAAACAGTTTACCTGTAACCTATTGATTTTCTGAAATAGTATTGCCACGTTCTGGACCATTGCATGTGGCGTATCACGTAATCGCATTCTTTTTTGAAGTAACGTCAGAAATAACTACGATAAGGACCAGACTTAATGTTGAAATTAGAACAGTTAGATTTAATTGTAAAATGTAGTAAACGGTGTCATAATTTTGAAAAAAAAATATAGCAATTTCTTTATTCCATTCAGTTTTATAGCTTAAAATCCATGCTAATCAATGCTAATCCCAGGTACCCCATCCCTAAATGAATATGGTAAACTCAAAAAAATATTAACATGAAAATAATAATAAAGGTAACAGTGCCTTATTTTATATGGTTTCCTGTCATTTCATCCTCTGATCTTGTTATCAAACAAATACTAATTGTACTTTATATATAACTGTTATGTTATAAAATGTACCACGTGATTTAAAGGGCTCTTGGTGTGAACTTCCTAATGTACTCCTACCTTTAACGGTATGGCTTTAGGGGCAATAACGCCAATGTTCGGTGGGCCGGTGCCTAAATTGTCAGGTGGGACTGTAAAAAGGGCCACATTACATTTTTAGTAAGTGCAGTAAAATTGATTAGTCTCGCCTTACCTTTTATAAAAGATACTAATGCTAGTCACATATTCTGAAAGAAAGGATTCGCTTTTGTTTGCTTATACCCCTTAAACATTTCTTCTGTCAATTTCATCTCTCTTTATACAGAAAGAGATTAACAATCAACTTAAGACCTATATATTTGATTTAGTCCAATAGAAGTAAATCTAGTGTGAGCATACTCGCGTGAATCTAATACAGGACCTTCAAATCTAATGATTACTGAAACAATGAAACATGTGACCAAATGGAAAGGAAAAGGTCAAGAAAACGTGAGAGAGATAAAGAAAACAAAAGTATCAGAAATCCTCGTCAAAGTGATGTAGTCAAAGTACTCGTGAGTTGGGAACACATAATTCAGGGACGTTACTGAATCTCGAGAACACTTGGCACAAAGTAACACTTATAATTCGATTTACGTCTGAAGGTCATGGCACGTTAGATGATGTAGAAACACCTTCTCAAATATCCCCCAAAGATGAAGACTTACAAGCTCTCATTCATGTATATACTTGAGCGCCTTCATCTTCCTGTTGTCTAGAATAATAATTTATTGGCTAAAAATTCGTTTCCTAAAGATATACAAATACTTAAAATTTCTAAAAAAAAAACGCAAACATAGCCACACGTATTCAGGTTCCACCCAGAAATTTCACGACAGTCCGAGTTGAATAAAGACATTGTACATAAGAAAATCAATGTCACGTTTTCACAATATAATTTTCATATATATCTTTATCTATATCTATCTATCTATCTATCTATCTATCTATCCATCTATCTATCTATCTATCTACATATCTATCTATCTATCTATCTATCTATCTCTCTCTCTCTCTCTCTCTATATATATATATATATATATATATATAGAGAGAGAGAGAGAGAGATAGATAGATCTATATAAAAGCTTGTATGGTCTACTTCCAGCAATGCCTGTATGTTTATGTAAAGTAATGTAAGAGAATATAAAGAGTTGTTAAAAAAAAACAAAAAAACATTCAGCAGAAAGTCAGCTGGCGTAATAAACTAATACAGTTTAGCAAAACACTATTTCATTGCTGGTAAAGATGTATTAGATATGTGACGCTCTACAACGTATCTGACTGTTTGAGACGCAAAGTTGTTTATTTACTAAAGAGATCACCTTTCAACCTTTTTAGTGACTATACATGTTTTTCTAATAAAACTTTTTAAAAGCCTGAACTGTATTTTCATTTTAATAAACATAAAATCGGATATTACCGTTGTAATTTGGTTTCTATAAATAGCGATTAGTTTATTCCCCCCTCCCTGTTAATCGAATATATATCTACTAGAATAAAAAAGTCTTCATGATTGGTTCTTAGATCTCACAACCAGGAGAGACGGTTGTCAAAATAGTGCATCTAAATCACGAGTAGATTCACTGTTGTCTGAGCTAGCCAGGAAAACAAGTGACTTGACAGAATTTAAGTCATTGGTTAATAGGCATGACTAAATGCATGTTGCGTAGGACGTAATCATCTTCTTTTTTGAAGTAACGTCTGTATTATGTAAGATAAGATAAGAGTGTTACATTTTAAAAAGACAACGTTTTAAAATTCTGATGCACAAATGTGTGATAACATTCTGAAGACATTAAATAGATCCCAAGAAGATCTTACTTCTTCAGCAAAAGTGAGACAAATTAGAAGCTGATAACAACAAAAGTCTACCAGCAACTTGACAGGCGCATCAAGTAAGTCTGTAGTTGAATTAAGTCTTTAGCAAACATAATGTTGTAAATGTTGTTGAATGGTGTAACGTTGCATAATGCGAATGTCGTGTAATGCCTGGGTTCTTGCTTCCTTAAGTACGCTTGACACATGACAAGACAAATACTGTAAACTGATCTAAGTCCCTTTCAGTAGACAAATATAAAGTTTATTTTACAACACAATAATAATAATACTGCACTCCTTGTTAGTACTCGAAGTCAAGAAATAATAATCATTCCTATCCGCATAACAGCGGTATCAAATGTATCCAATATATGTTAGTTACAAATCACGTCCGCATCTCAGCGGGTAACACTGTACAGAATAAACCTTAATAATAATACATATCTCAAAAGGAGCACTGACAACAACTGCCCACAAGTTACTTTCTAACTGCAATTACAACTCAACTTTTCTAAGTCGTTACTGTTCCTCCGGGACCAAAATATTACTTGATCACTCGGTCCAAAAGATAACACTTGACTTCACCAACTTGACTTAACTAACTTGACTGCTTGACTTGACTGACTGAATTCAAAGTCAACATTATTCATTCTACTTCCTGTTTTCTACATCAGGAAAACCACGTGTCTTTTCAACTCTGAACATGACGTAAACATTAAATCAGGCAATGTCAACTGAGACTGTGACCAATGTACTGGACAATAGTGCATATCAAACATCCGTAATTACAACTATGAAGAGAACAAAATCTAGATCATGTTTAAAACTGATGATCAACGACTCAACCTGCAACTAATAGAAATGAAAAAACAACTGAAAAAGATCTTTTTGACTGTCACTTTAAAAACATATATTTGATAAAGGTGCCAATGTAGAATTCATCTAAACTTTATAGAGAAAATTGGAAACTAATTGTTTCTATTTTAGATTTGTATTCAAGTTTCGTGACTCCCATGAAGGGAATGTATTGTTTTCAACAAGGACGTTTATTTACACCGTTACTCCGTGGCTTGTTTGAAATGAACAGATACACAATAGAGAAATAATAGAACATTGTAAGAAAGCTGGGACACAAATTACTATTAAATCAATACAACAAATAAAGTTGTATATCAATGGACGTTATTTATAACTCTCGTGCAAGTCCTAAGACCTTCCATTCGTAGATATTTATAGGTATATCGTCAGGTGCAATTCGACATAATAAGTTCTTACATAAGGTGATTGAAATCTTTACCAAGTAGTTGTGTTTTTTTCTGAAAAGATCACAAGACATTTCCTGTGGCATCTTAAGTATCGAGCGACGATCTTTTCCCTTTGCAACTTCTGTTGTTTATGTCATCTGCTATTAGGACACTTTCTTTATGCTAGTCTTCATGTGGATCTATCCAAATGTTGGTGTAACCCGGACAACGGAGCCTGCTTATGGAATGGGAGAGTAATGGGGCTGTACATAATACTTTAAGCAAAATATATATCATTCTACGGGCTATGACTTTCCAACATTTGATAGCAATGTTCAATGTTTTGAGTTCCCGTTTTTTTTACATCCACCAATACCAAGACCAAGAAAATAACAGACAGAAGGAAAAACAACATGGGCCTCAGGTCTGGTAGAAAAGCGTACAATACGAAAAATGTCTAGCTCCTCTACCACCAAAGCGAAAGTCACATTAACCTGCAATATTTGTCGACGGGAGTGTCTCTCTAAAATAGGGATCCACAGATCCATGAAAAAGTGTTCGAGATGAATCATAGTCGTTCTACAACTGTAAAAGACCAACATTAGAACTTTCGACGCTTTTTGTTTTTAATTACTTTGCAAAAAGTATTTTATTGTTGTTTTTTTCTTGTTATTTAAAATAATTTTTAAGGTTTGTTTAATTTTTGACTCTATACGCCCCGTTCTCCCTTTCTGAGGTTCAGGCTCTTGTCACCGTCCTACAGTCTGCATTATTGTAAGTCCGGCCTAGAGTGAATATATGTATATACACAATGCTAGAACAGCTCCATTTCATCTTTATTACTCAATGTCTTGTACAAGGTACGTGTTTAAAGTTGAATTGAATGTGAATGTATTGTTAAAGAACTGATAAGCCTAATAGTGAGAGTATACAATAAAATTTAAATGGAATTTTTTTTTTTTCTTAAACAGTTGTATACTGTCAACGCATTCAACTCTTTCCCTACTATGAAACAAACAACTGTAACTTCAGTCTTGTGAAAGGAAATGATAGAATTCTAATGTATGGCAAAGTGGATTTCAATGGAAACATTCCAGCATCATCAGTTGTCAACTTTGAAATCAAAAGAAAAACTGAAACGAGTTTTCAATTTGTACGAGCTCAAGACACATTTAATATTTGTTTCGTTTGTATTTTTCAATAATTCACTATTGTTCTCTAGCAACGACTTTAATGTTGTTTTTTAAAATCTTGTACACATTATATCAATAGCCTTTTATCTTCCTGAAGCAAAGTGTACTTTTTGAACCGCCCACGAAAGAAAAAAAAATGTATCAGTTTTTTGTGTGGTCTGTGTGTGTGGTCTGTATGTGTGGTCTGTGTGTGTGGTCTGTGTGTGTAGTCTGTGTGTCCGTCCAACCAATTTAGAGTGTAGAAAAAACAACAGCCTATTCTATTTTAGATGTTACAAAATTGAGCTCTAATGTAACGGCTTTAAAAAAATAAAATTAACTATGCAAGCATTTTTCCCATTAAACTACACACCAGTTTTACACTTGTTCACTATTAATAGTATAAAAATAAAGAAAGAAACGGAGTGCAAGGAATAGTACATCTGGTACCTTTCAAATGAAAATGTTTTTAACTTAAGACCTTTAATGAGAGATTGTCAAACGTATAAAATCACCAAATAAATAATCAATCAGTAAGATAAGTTAGGCCATGATTCCATTTGTCTTCTTTATAACAAAGAATTCATTATATAAATAGGAATATTAACAATATAAATATAATATCATTTATTAATCCCTATCCTGTCGTATCATATCGTCAGTCGGCCTAACAACAAAACAATAATTATGCAACACTTTGTATATGTACAAGTCTCCTCTAGATTTGTTTTATAACTTCCTTTCACGTTTATTTCAGTTTTGTTTTTTGCAAGTTCCAGAAGACTGTGATAAAGTCTTTTACTACTGCAACTGTTTCAAAACTGATGACCCTAAAGTGTTTAAATTGACTCTAAATATAACTGCGACTACTGTAAACAGCGAGGCAGATGTAAGGACGGAATTTGTTTACAGGGAGACAACTTTTTTTAGCGAAATAAGACATTTGCCAATAGTTTACGGTGAGAAGAAATTAGTATAGTAAGACTTTAAGGAAAATTTAGTGCGGATTTTTCGAACAGGATTAGTTAACAAGAATGGATTAATTTTAATTTTATAATTATATTTAAAAAATTAGTTTTAAAAGAAGTTTCATGTCTCTAATATTTACAACATTCCATCTTATCTTATCTTATTTTCTTATATTATCTTATATAATACAGACGTTACTTCAAAAAGAAGATGATTACGTCCTACGCGTCATGCATTTAGTCATGCATATTAACCATTGACTTAAATTCTGCCAAGTCACTGGTTTTTCTGGCTAGCTCAGGCAACCCATTCCATGCTCTAATAGCACTAGGGAAGAAGGAGTATTTGTACAAATTTGTCCTAGCATTTGGTACGAGGAATGTGCCTATATTTTTGTGTCTTTCAGAATATTTTATAAAATTTTGTTTTTGTATTTGAAAATTATGGTTCAGTGTTTTATGTTTAATTGCTACATTACTTTTGAGTCTTCTGTCCTGAAGGCTTTCTAAATTTAGTGATTTTACTAATGGTGTTACCCTAGTCAAATATGAGTATTCATTTGTTATGAATCTCACTGCTCTATTTTGTGTTTGTTCCAGTTTCTTAATGTTTTCTTGAGTTGAGGGGTCCCACACGGTGGATGCATATTCTATTATTGGCCTAACCAAGGTTAAATAACATTTTAGTTTTATGTTCTTATTTGATTTATAGAAATTTATTTTAATAAACCCTAATGCTTTGTTGGATTTTTTTTATAGTTTCATCAATATGTGGATTCCATGACAGTTTTTCATTTATTATAACACCTAGGTATTTTGAGTTTTTAGTCTGTGTTACTGGTTTGCCATGAATAAGAGACGTGGAATTATTTTGTTTTAGTTTTTTTGTTACTCTTAATAACTGACATTTTTCTGGGTGGAAAGTTATGCTCCAATTTGATTCCCATTTCTGTAATTCATCTAATTCTCTTTGTAAAATATCTGTGTCTTGGTTTGTTTTTATTGTTCTATATATTATGCAATCGTCTGCAAATAATCTGACTTTTGTTCCTGAACTAATGCAATTTGGTAAATCATTTATGTAAATTAAAAATAGTAGTGGACCTAAGACTGTTCCTTGAGGTACACCTGAGTTTACTGTTATTGGTGTTGATTTAGAGCCATTTATTATTACAGTTTGTTCTCTCCCTATCAGAAAATCTTTAATCCACTGATGCAGTGGACAGTTAATGCCGAAATATTTTAATTTTTTAAGCAAGCTATGGTGGTGAACTTTGTCAAAAGCCTTGGAAAAATCTAGTAAGATAGCATCTATTTGTTCACTATTATCTAAACCTTTTGAAAAATCATCAATTAGTCCTATTAGTTGTGTTTCACATGATCTGTATTTCCTAAAGCCATGTTGGTATGGGGTTAGGACATTATGTTTGTCTAAGTGGTTTATGATGTTGCTACATATTATGTGTTCTAGGATTTTACATGTGATGCTGGTAAGTGATACTGGTCTGTAGTTTCCTGGATCAGATTTTTCTCCTTTTTTAAATAGGGGGGTGACATTAGCTTCTTTCCAGTCCTTTGGTACTCTGCCTTGGTTAAGCGAAGCCTAATAGAGTATTTTGAACACTGGGGCTAGCTCATTGCTTAGTTCTTTGAGTAATCTAGCTAGAATACCATCAGGTCCAGACGCTTTATTTGGTTTGGTGTTGGCTAATAGTTTTTTAATTCCATTTTCTTGTACTACTAAATCTTCTATGTTGTCTACTTGGTTCAAATTAAGAAATATGTCTTTGTCTCCTGGGGCTGAGAATGCTGATGCAAAGTATTTGTTTAGGATGTTTGCTTTAGTTTCATTATCATTATGTATTATGTTATGTTCATCTTTTAATGGCGCTATGCCTGTTGTTTCCATTTTCTTAGACTTAATGTATGACCATAGGTTTTTGTTGTTATCTTTAGATATTACATTGTTTATGTATTCACTCTGCAGATTTCTGCTTACTTTTTGTGTTAGGTGTTTAATTTTTATATACTTTTTGTAAACTCTTTCTGCCTTGGTTTCTTTAAATTTTCTATATAGGTTTTCCTTCTGTTTACAAAGCTTCTTTAGTCTATTATTAAACAAGCATTTATTTATTTTGTTTGATGTGTATTTAGTTGGTATTTGATTTTCTATAATGCTTTAAAGATGGTTTTTAATGAAATTCCAGAGGTCATCGACTGGTTGGTTAATGTCTTTTTCTAATAAGAATGTTTGTTGAAAGTTTAATGCAGCTTAGTGTTGTTGTGTTAGGTTACATTTATTCCAGAGTAAGATTTTTCTTTTGGTTTTTGTATTGGCTACTGCTTTTATCTGACTGTGTATTTTTATGATCTCATAGTCTGATAGACCAGGGATAATATCATAATCAACTACTATTCTATGTCTGTTGGTTAAGAAGAGATCTAATGTGTTTTTTAATCTAGTTGGCTTTTTAATGATTTGATCTAAACTTAGGTTGTGTAAAGTTTCTATGAAAAGCTCATTTATGTCCTTAAGGTTTTGGTGTTTATCTATGGTTAGTGTTTTCCAAATTATATCAGGTAGGTTAAAGTCACCCATAATCCAAACAACTGCATTTTTATTTGTCTCTTTAAGTGTAGTAATCTGATTACATAGTTCCTGCATGTATTCTAAACTAGAATTTGGTGGTCTGTAAATGCTGCCTATTATAAGGGATGTTGAGGTGGTATTAATTTTACAAAAAGTAGATTCTGTGTTTTTTGAGTTAGGTAAGGTAATTTCTTCTGCTATAAGAGTGTTTTTTTTATTGCTAAAAGAACTCCTCCATGATTATCAGCCATATCTTTTCTAAAAATTTCATAATTACTATTGAAAATTAATGCATTATAAATTTCAGGATGTAGCCAAGTTTCTGTTCCTGCAATTATGTCTGATTTCTCACATTCTAATAAAATTTCTAAGTCTGCTGATTTGTTCCTAATGCTTTGAAAATTTATTACTAAGGTTTTAAGGTATTTTGGTATTAGTTCTTTAGTAGGTTTGTTTAGTGAGGCTGTTGTATTAATTTTAGTAGATTTAGGTTTAACAGGAGTGGATTTGGCTAGTGGTTGGTAAGTTGGTTTTGGGATGATGTTTAGGATGTTTTATGGGCTAGAAGTGTCCGCATCAAAGAAATCAAACAGACCTGATGTAAACTGAGGTAACCCACACGGTACACAGTGCCATGATGCATCTTTGTTGCCTAAGGCATAATACACAGGTGTATTCATATGGAGACATGATGCATGGTACCATTCATCGCAGGTGTCACATTGAATGGCTTTCTGTTTCATGGTGTATACTTTTTTGCAGATGTTGCATCTATCTTTAGATCTAGGACCTGGATTTGACTCTACATCTCCTGCTATTAATATTAACAGTGAAAGGTATTTATTTCTACTGTGTCTGATTGAGAACTTCCATTTGTGATGGGTAATCTTCTTTAATGTTATGGATGTGTATGTTAGGTTATTTTTGAAGTTGCATTTATCCATACTAGCACATAAAGCAACACTTCGTGTCAAAGACTAGATGATACAAGTCCAATACTTTATGTGTTAGTATTATGCTTTGTAATTTAAGTTTTGTATCACCTCATTCTGAATGTCGAAATTGTGTAAATCTATTCATTGTCAATTAAAACATATGAAACAAAACAAAAACAACAAAATTAGTTAATTAAAAGTGTTTATTTTAGTTTCTATGGAAACAATATATGAAATATTAAGAAAAAAAAGGAGAGGGCTTGAATTGAAGTGTCAGTTTACAAAACTTTAAAGCATTTTTTAATAATGTATTGTGCAGGTTCTGAAACAGATGTGGTTGTAGTGTATGTCAATGATCAAGTTATTCACTTTAATCAGACTGATGTCTCAATCAATGATACACAAGTTACAATAGTCTCTGTGTGTCGTGAACATTTCGCTGATAATTGTAAACAACAGCTGTCAGACTTGGAGACTGGAACGCTAGTAAAATCTGGGAAAGAAATGGTTGTCTACAATACAAACATTAAAGGCAGATATAACTTTAAACTGAAATACTCTGTATGTAATATTGAAAGAAACATCTCGTTTTCAATTACTACAGGTAAGTCATTGAATTAAAAAAAATAGAAAATGCAAATTTAAAAATCTAGAATTGAATGCATCAATGAAATCGCAGAATCTTCGTCAAATGTACTTTGACTTTGGATGAGAAGTTATCGTACTTGCAGTACAAGGTTTTAATTCTTTCACAACTGAGGAAATGTAATTTTAAACAAAAAAAACAATCATTATTCTGTTTTGTCTATTCTCATTGATCAAAAATATCACATATATAAAGGTAGCAATAGGGACAAGATTTTAAATAAAATCAAATGATGAATAAATTTATTAAAAAAAAGAAATGCACTGACCAGGTCGAAAACCAATACTCGCTAACAATGCAGTGCCATGCAAACATCAAGATTAAAATGATATATGTGGCCAGTGGCGTAGCTAGCTATGTGCAAGTGGTTGGGGTCGCACAAGGCGTCAAGTGGTACGGGATGACTTTTCTCAATAAAATCAACGCATTGTACATTAATGAAAAATAACAAACTACTGAATTTGAAATGTTCACAAGAAGTTAATTCACTTTGCTACTTTTGTCAATCTACTATGTTCTATCTTAAATTAAACGTAAGCTGTTAACCAGGTTGAATCAAGTTTACTAGATTTGTTTACATCTCGGAATTCAACGCATTTTTACACGCTCACTTTCTTCTGGAGCACATTTTGTAACTTAAATGTTCTGTAACCTGGTTTCATCTCGATCTAGAGCTTATAAATAAAAGCATAAAGAGGGCACAGCGAATAAAATGAAGAATAATGACAAAAACGAAATCTAGGTCATTTCTAGAGGTTTGTGTCACATTTCTATCCAAGTTCATTTCACTCTTGAGAGAACATGTGCTCCCAACTATTAAATACGTACATGTCTCTACAAATACAAAACAAATTTATTGCAATATTGGGTGATAATGGGACAAATATTTTTTATTGACAGTTCACTTGACATCACAAAAATAGATCAATTTTTCCAAAAGTCTTTGAAGATCTGCAACAAGAAACGGATTGAGATTTTGAGTTTTAATTTTTTAAAGACGTTGGCTAAACTCTGGCTAGATAATTCATGCAGTTCTAAAATTGTCTTTATTTTCATATTTCTGACAATTGTGGTCAGTGAGATTCTGTGCAATCAAAGGTATTTCCGCAATCAGCGCTGAAAAACTTTGCGATTTACTAATTTGGCAGTTCAAAACTTAACTAAAGTTAATGAGAGTGTAGTTATATTGTATTAATAGACATGAGTGTCTTATAGAGCTTATTTCTTATACAATAGACATAATGCAAATGAATACATTGAATAAAGATACTTGATAGCAGACAATAAGTTTATTGAATAAATATAACTTAGTTAATCCAGCCACAAAGGCAATACTTAAACTCAAATCTTAACATCACAAAATATAGCTACCACTCCATGTTCTGAATGATCTTTACAAAATACACATTGCAACTAAAAACTACATATGCGTCCTTACTCTACAAGGACTAAGTAACAACCACTTGCGGATCCAGGCGGGGGTAGATCGATCGCCCCCCCCCCACTCGGCCGATTGTACTGCCCTCCCCACTCTAGCCCTCCGAGTGGGGGTGGGGTCCTTTTTATGGAGAATCATTGTTTGTGAGCAGAATTAGTTGAGTCGCCCCACCCCTATTCTTTAATGCCAAATGCAATCTTTAGCAAAAATTATTAAAGGAGCGAGGATTAATCGTGTTCACTCTACCGCCCCTCCCATTTCCAGACAGACCTTATGAGATTTCATATGAATTTATCATAATTATTTTAAGAAAGTTAAAATTCAAACGAAATTTGTCAGTATATAAGTCATTATTGAGATAAGTTCTAAACCCAAATAATCTTTTCATAGTCGCCTTTTCCCAACCTTTACTTAATCTTATATGTTTCTAGTTAATGACTAGACTAGGCAATAACTCAATATTTCTACCTGCATTTTATTGAATATTATTTATCGAATAATTATTTTTTCGGCGGCGATCCTCAAAGCCAAAATGTAAATATGTGGGGTATCTTATTTATTCAAGAAACATATCGGTTTTATTTGCAATTGTATTGAGGGCCTATACATTCATATTAGAATATTTTTCAAGTACATTATTCAAAAGGTCCTTTTTTAATAGTATGAATAATAAGTTTTAGGTTAGGAGAATGCGTTTCTGCAGTGAAGAATGCAAGAAAACGCTTTTGGCGTCGGGGCTTCGCTTCGAACTCCATTCAGGAATAATGAGCTGTAGTTGTCGGGAGAATGCGTTTCTGCAGTGAAGAATGCAAGAAAACGCTTTTGGTGTCGGGGCTTCGCCCCGAACTCCATTGATGAATAATGGGCTGTAGATGCCAGGATAATGCGTTTCTGCAGTGAAGAATGCAAGAAAACGCTTTGGCGTTGGGGCTTTGCTTTGAACTCCATTCAGGAATAATGAGCTGTAGATGTCAGGAGAATACGTTTCTGCAGTGAAAAAAAGCAATAAATAACGCTTTTTGCGTCGGGGCTTCACCCCGAATCCCACTATGGAACCTTATAGCGCTGCCCCAGTTGTTTTGTTTTTCGCCGAAGGTTGAGAAATGCTGCTTTTTTATTGTCATATATATATATATATATATATATATATATATATATATATATATATATGCATATGTGTGTGTGTGTGTGTGTGCTGTACGCACGTTTATGCATAGGGTTAGGGTTTACTGGGAGTTAGGGTTAGGGTTTGAAAAAAAATCCCCCCCCAATTCCATACTTCTGGGTCTGCTAGTGGTAACAACTGAGGTTTTCACTTTGTAGTCAGTTTTAGGCCGAAAGCTTTTCCAGTACAATAGGCACGAGGTGATAAAGTGACTACTTAATTCCTTAATATTACAGAGAGTCTCAAACCAGTCTGTGGTACAATGTTTGGGAAAATTAGATTTCAATTTTACCAGCATTAAAGCAGCCAGGAAATTTGTAGTATTTTGATTTTAAATTTGTTTTCTTTTTTCACATTAGAATTATTTAAAAATGAAATACACATTAGGTTTTAAAAAAACAACATTTTGCTGTTTGTTTTTTTTAACGATGAGGCGATGGTCACAAGGAGCTGCCGCACTGATCATCTCATACCCTAGCTACGCCACTGTCTGTGGCATTGACACATTACTCACCCAGACCCGATCTCCCACTGCTAACAGCTTACTAGGATAGCCGTGAAGTGTATATACAAGACTGTTGTGACAAGGTTACTATATGGTATAAGTGGTCACAGTAAAGTGTTGTGTATCTGGGAGTTAGCCGACTTTTATAAGTAGCGAGTTTGTTGTAAACAAGAAGGAAAACCTTCGAGTGGAGATGCTTGTCTATAAATGTTAGCCTTGTAAATACGTTACTATAAAATTCTTTACAATTAAAACCGGCATGTCTAACACGGCTTTCGGGAGCCACACGCTGCCCGCGACCACTTTGCATGCAGCCCATTGGCCACATCAAAAATCATCAAAATAATGTTAAACTTTTACGTTAAAAAGTAAGAGATGACAATAGTATTTGTTAAACTGAACAACGAGAGTGAGTAAGTAGTGTTAGCCTGCTACATTTTGTCAAAATTAATTGCAAGCCATAGCAAATCATTTAGTAAATGTGATCAATTAAAGAACAAAATAGTTGATTTTGAATTGTTTTCATTGGCTCTCGATGAGTCAACTGATGTAACGGGTGTAGCACAGTTGACTATATTCATAAGGGCTTATGACAGAAATTCTGAGATACATGAGGAGCTAGAGCTTTGTTATGTGCATAACACCAAAACAAGCGAGGATGTTTTTGAGAAATAACAGGAGGTGATATTGCAGTACAATTTATCTTTAAAAAAGCTAGCTAATCTGTCAACCGATGGTGCATCATCATTAAATCAAATGGTTTTGATGCAAAGCTACTTGCAAAAATAAGAGAGACTGATGAAGACTTTTTAATTGGCTCATTTTCAGTAAATCATTCACCAAGAAACTCTCTGCGCAAAGCAATTATAATTTTATCATGTTAAGATCAATTTCAGTCGCTATCATTTTATTCGTACCCTATTTGCCAATGTTTAATTTTTCTTGATAACATCAATGTAGAGTCTAGCTCTGTCGACCTTGTATATTGTCAAATATTTAGAGCTATCCTGGGCATGGCTAAAAAGTTTATTCCTTGAACTAACCGTTGTAAAAAATTCAAAACTTTTTGGACGGCTGAAATTAACAAACTTCTTATGGCCCGAAAAAGGGCATACAAAAATGTCCAACAGTTACAAACAATCCAACACTCAGGCAGAAATATAACAGACTCAGCCTACTAGTCAAAACATCTGTTAACAGAGACAAACGAGGACATTGGACCAAAACCTGTGCAAGATTAGACCTAAGGGTTAGCTCTAAGCCCTGGAGTCTTCTGAGAAATCTCGAAAATTCTAGGCGTACCAAAAACAGCAACCCCATTATCTTCACCCAGTGGGGTAACCATTTCATTAAAGAAAACAATTGCCACCTTATTGAACAAATATTTTGCTAAAATCAACAAGGCTGATAAGATATCCTCAATTTCCAAAGCCATTGATAAATCTCGCAAAGCTAATGAAAAAAAAAACGAAAGGAACCTTTAGGACAAGACCAGTAAATGCGGCTGAAATATTGTCTAATATAGGTTCACTAAACATTAAGAGGGAATGGTCAGTACTGACCTGCTTTGAGCGGTATAAAATGCTGGGTGAAAACCTCCCATCTAGAAAACTAACGGAAACTAACGGATGGTTGGAAGATGCAGAAGACGTATTCAGATGCTGTCTTTTATGCATCATGCTACTAGACTATCTGATAAAGTTGGCCTCTCCACCAACCGACAAAAAAAAAATTCAACACTTTTATCCTTTACTCGCTTTGTTTCGCCCAACGAACCCAGACACACGCTTGAAACCAGTAGACCCTAATGCCACTAAGCTAAGTCATTTATTTAACGACCTTTAAATTCTAGCATTGGAGACCATTAATACCTTCAATCCTTGTGCTATTTTTGCATACACTGTTAGGTCGGCATCAATACATTCTAAAAGAGCAAGCTGTAGAGCTTATATCGACTTTCTTGGCTCACACTCAGTCAAAATCTTTGGACCATGTTGTAGTGTTTGCTGTTTCGAGGAGGAGACCATGGCAGTCTGTGAAGCCTTAAAAGTAATTGACTCTCAACTCGGCGAGGAATATTTGAGGGCAATACAGATTGTTGTGGTTACTGACTGAAAATCTATACTACAGGTTTCGGAAAGCCTTGGAACATGGACTCCAAAATCAACACTGTCTTCATGGCTTCACTCAACATAAAAATGATATGGCACCCCTGCAATAATGCAGTGGATACCGAGTCATAGAGGTGTGACTGGCAACACTTTTGCAAACTCTATGGCCCACCAGGGAGGGCAAATTCCACCCACTGAACAAGCTGTAAACTTTAATCATGCACTGGCTATAATTAAAGACAGAAATGGAAAAGTGGTTTGAGTGCTGGGACAAGTCCCAAAAAGCCCGTGGAGTCTGTGAGCGCATGAGGCAGCTTGACTGCACTTCTCGTGGTGGAAACTGTCCAGGTCTGAGCAAGCTATTATAAAACAGTGCAGGACAGGCCATTGTCTTTTTGGCTCATATTTATCACGGCTATGGCCAAATGTCTATTTACGGTGCCTTCGTTTTAGGGAAGAAGGGAAAACCGTGCCTCATTTTCTGTTTGGCTACCCCGGACTTGCTGATCTCCGTCTTGACACGTCTGGGAAACCAAAAGTTCTCTACCTGTATGCAAGACAGCAGGGTTTATGTCCAGGGCTTTTGCAAGAGATGATTTGAGCCTCTCAAGCCCTCACTCAAATGGAGTTTGATGATGGTGATGATGACCCTGGACACAAATTTGTTTTCCCTTCTACAATGAAGTCCGCTGGCTATCATGTCATAAAGTATTAAAGAGATTTTTTGCTCTGCTTGAAGAGATTGTATTATTTCCTTACATGAAAGGTAAAACTGTTCAGTATTTCCAAACTGACGAATGGGTTCAGATTTTGACATTTACAGTTGATGTAACTGGTCACCTGCAAGACTTGAATTTGTAACTTCGAAGTTAAGACGAAATTGTCACAACTTCGTGATGATGTGAAGTACTTTCAAGCAGAGTTACGACTGTATATTAACCAAATATCAACGAGTCATGTCAGGAACTAAAAATATTAAATACGGCCACAACATTTGCTAACCAAACTTTCAATGTCTGTTTTCTAGACTTCGTTTCATACGAGCTAGAATATTCGTTGTTTGTTTCTCCATTTTCATTAGCTTCTAAAAATGCTTGTGGTAAAGTGCAACTAGAGATAATAGAATACCAGTCAGATTCTTTGTTGAAAGAGAAGCGTATAGAAGTGGCATTGCCAAAATTTTACATTATTTACCTGAACGGTACGTTGAATTGCGGAAATTTGCAGCCATAATTCTAGCTTTGTTTGCAAGCAGTAAACAGTTCTTTTCCATATTGAAAGCTAGAAAAACATCCCACCGTTGGAGAGTATCTCATTCAAATGTATCATTAGTGTTGAACGTGTAAGTGACCAACAAAACATCCCACCGTTGGAGAGTATCTCATCCAAATGTATCATTAGTGTTGAACGTGTAAGTGACCAACAAAACGTTCCACCGTTGGAGAGTATCTCATCCAAATGTATCATTAGTGTTGAACGTGTAAGTGACCAACAAAACATCCACCTGAAAGTAATAAGCTTGTAGCCAAGAAAATATTTCAAGCATCAGGACAAACAAAGTCATACGTAATGCTAATAATTTGTAATAACGCAATTGTAATACAAATTTAAGATAAGTATGACATTAATAATTGTATTATTTTGTATTATTGCTAATTGACATAAAACTAGTAGGCTATTTTGCAAATGATCTTTGTCTGCTGCCCCTCATGTTATATTAAGTTTTTATGTGGCCCATACACCTTAATGAGTTTGACATGCCTGAATTAAAGTCTCAAGGTACTTGTATCCCTTTTATGAAATAACAACACACTTTAATAATAAATTAAAGCCAAAACTGTTCAAATAGCAATAAGTATCACTGTCTGTACTTATGTTTCACCGTAAATAATCGTACCGCCATATGAACAAATTTACCCCTATAACTTTCAGACTCGTTCTGGGCTTGAATTTGTTTCAAAAGTTTTGGACTGACTTTAAGACTTGATGTACCGACTAGTTCTGACATGGATAACTTACGTCAGCAGACTCTACTCACAATTACCTCCATCCGCGTTACCTCCAGTGTTTTAACAATATTGTTACATACATTTAAAAAGTCATACATTACTTAATTTACAACTTTATTTTTTTTTATTTTAGATACAACAACAGACTATTTGCATTGGACAACAGGAACAAATGAAATATTGATTATTATATTGTCAACGGTCCTGACATTAGTAATACTGTTTTGTTTTTATCGTCTTTGTAAGGTAATATTCTGAATTAGTTTCAAATTAATAGATTAGTTTGCTTTTTTTTTCTACGAGTAAAATTAAAATATGACTGAAATAGGAAGTCGTTGAACTATTCACTGGTCTTTAGAGATTTTTTTTAAAAGTATTTGGTGTATTCGGTGTAGAAAGCAAAGAAATAGTGATGACTATGTATTTAGGTAAACGTTTAGTTTTTAAGGATCTTGAAAATACCATTGAAAGAAAGAGTGTGCAATACTTAGATCCTCGCAAAGCAGAGAATGAGCTTGTTTTTTGTTTTTTTTGCAGAGTCGGGAGAATTGTTTTATCCAATTTTGCATTTATTTGCTATTATCTGAGATGTACTTAGAAGTTTTGGGACGGTCCGAGAGCTCACTGTTGCTGAATACTCTCACTGAGCTTAATTCAGTATTCATCAACACAGATCCATGCTGTCTTCTACTCGGTGGCTTTAGCTTTATTTAGAGTTGAGTGGACTTTGACTTGTATGCAGGGATAACATCTCTATTTGCTTTGATGACAGGTTTAATTTCTTTCAGAGTTGAGTGGACTTTGACTTGTATGCAGGGATAACATCTTTATTTGCTTTCATGACAGGTGTTCCCATTTCTCTATTTCTCTATTTCCAAGATTTTTTTTTGTATTCGCGTTCAAAAGCTTATTCAAGCTGGAGATTTAGATTGCACATCTAACTTACATCAAACGGAAGTCTTTAAATTTTAAAAAGTAAAACAGGCCTACAGGCGGACATAGCCGAAGACATAGTATGTTAAAGATGGTATACTCCTCAAATGAAATTGAAATTAAATTAAACAATTTTAGTTCATCCTTATTAAAATGTGTACGTTTCAACTAGAGTTTCCCAGGGTGGCCTACTAGCCGGGACTTCTTTCCCAGAGTGGTCTACTAGCCGGGACTTCTTTTTCAGAGTGGCCTACTAGCCGGGACATCTTTCCCAGAGTGGCCAACTAGCCGGGACTTCTTTCCACGAGTGGCCTACTAGCCAGGACTTCTTTCTCAGAGTGGCCTACTAGCCGGGACATCTTTCCCAGAGTGGCCAACTAGCCGGGACTTCTTTCCCCAAGTGGCCTACTAGCCGGGACTTCTTTCTCAGAGTGGCCAACTAGCCGGGACTTTTTTCCCAAAGTGGCCTACTAGCCGGGACTTTTTTCCCAGAAAGGCATACTAGCCGGGACTTCTTTCTCAGAGTGGCCTACTAGCCGGATTTCTTTCCCAGATTAGCCTACTAGCCGGGACATCTTTCCCAGAGTGGCCTACTAGCCGGGACTTCTTTCCCAGAGTGGCCCACTAGCCGGGACTTCTTTCCCAAAGTGGCCTACTAGCTGGGACTTCTTTCCCAGAGTAGCCAATTAGCCGGGATTTCTTTCCCAGAGTGGACTACTAGCCGGGACTTCTTTCACAGAGTGGACTACTAACCGGGACTTCTTTCCCAGAGTGGACTACTAGCCGGGACTTCTTTCCCAGAGTGGCCTACTAGCCGGGACTTCTTTCCCAAAGTAGCCTACTAGCCATGACTTCTTTCCCAGAGTGGCCTACTAGCCGGGATTCCTTTCCCACAGTGGCCTACTAGCCGGGACTTCTTTCACAGAGTGGCCAACTAGCCGGGACTTCTTTCCCAGAGTGACCAACTAGCCGGGACTACTTTCCCAGAGTGGCCAACTAGCCGGGACTACTTTCCCAGAGTTGCCTATTAGCCGGGATTTCTTTCCCAGAGTGGCCTACTAGCCGAGACTTCTTTCCCAAAGTAGCCTACTAGCCATGACTTCTTTCCCAGAGTGGCCTACTAGCCGAGATTCCTTTCCCACAGTGGCCTACTAGCCGGGACTTCTTTCCCAGAGTGGCCAACTAGCCGGGAATTCTTTCCCAGAGTGACCAACTAGCCGGGACTACTTTCCCAGAGTGGCCAACTAGCCGGGACTACTTTCCCAGAGTGGCCTATTAGCCGGGATTTCTTTTCCAGAGTGGCCACTAGTCGGGACTTCTTTCCCAAAGTAGCCTACTAGCCATGACTTCTTTCCCAGAGTGGCCTACTAGCCGGGATTCCTTTCCCACAGTGGCCTACTAGCCGGGACTTCTTTCCCAGAGTGCCCAACTAGCCGGGACTTCTTTCCCAGAGTGACCAACTAGCCGGTACTACTTTCCCAGAGCGGCCAACTAGCCGGGACAACACCCAGAGTGGCCTATTAGCCGGGATTTCTTTCCCAGAGTGGCCTACTAGTCGGGACTTCTTTCTCAGAGTGGACTACTAGCCGGGACTTCTTTCCCAGAGTGGCCTACTAGCCGGGACTTCTTTCCCAGAGTGGCCAACTAGCCGGGACTTGTTTCCCAAAGTAACCTACTAGCCGTGACTTCTTTCCCAGAGTGGCCTACTAGCCGGGACTTCTTTCACAGAGTGGCCAACTAGCCAGGACTTCTTTTCCAGAGTGGCCTACCAGCCGGGACTTCTTTCCCAGAGTGGCCTACTAGCCGGGACATCTATCCCCGAGTGGCCTACTAGCCGGGACTTCTTTCCCAGAGTGGCCTACTAGCCGGGACTTCTTTCCCCGAGTGGCCTACTAGCCAAGACATCTTTCCCCAAGTGGCCTACTAGCCAAGACATCTTACCCAAAGTGGCCTACTAGCCGGGACTTTTTTCCAGAAAGGCATACTAGCCGGGACTTCTTTCTCAGAGTGGCCTACTAGCCGGATTTCTTTCCCAGATTAGCCTAGTAGCCGGGACTTCTTTACCAGAGTCGCCTACTAGCCGGGACATCTTTTCCAGAGTGGCCTACTAGCCGGGATTTCTTTCCCAGAGTGGCCTACTAGCCGGGACTTCTTTCCCAGAGTGGCCCACTAGCCGGGACTTCTTTCCCAAAGTGGCCTACTAGCCGGGACATCTTTTCCAGAGTGGCCAATTAGCCGGGATTTCTTTCCCAGAGTGGACTACTAGCCGGGACTTCTTTCACAGAGTGGACTACTAGCCGGGACTTCTTTCCCAGAGTGGACTACTAGCCGGGACTTCTTTCCCAGAGTGGCCTACTAGCCGGGATTTCTTTCCCAGAGTGGCCAACTAGCCGGGACTTCTTTCCCAAAGTAGCCTACTATCCGTGACTTCTTTCCCAGAGTGGCCTACTAGCCGGGACTTCTTTCCCAGAGTGGCCTACTAGCCGGGATTCCTTTCCCAGAGTGGCCTACTAGCCGGGACTTCTTTCCCAGAGTGGCCAACTAGCCGGGACTTCTTTCCCAAAGTAGCCTACTATCCGGGACTTCTTTCCCAGAGTAGCCTACTAGCCGGGACTTCTTTCCCAGAGTGGCCAACTAGCCAGGACTTCTTTTCCAGAGTGGCCTACCAGCCGGGACATCTTTCCCTGAGTGGCCTACTAGCCGGGACTTCTTTCCCAAAGTGGCCTACTAGCCGGGACATCTTTTCCAGACTTGCCTACTAGCTGGGACTTCTTTTCCAGAGTGGCCTATTAGCCGGGATTTCTTTCCCAGAGTGATCAACTGGCCGGGACTACTTTCCCAGAGTGGCCTATTAGCCGGGATTTCTTTCCCAGTGGCCTACTAGCCGGGACTTCTTTCTCAGAGTGGCCTACTAGCCGGGACTTCTTTCCCAATGTGGACTTCTAGCCGGGACTTCTTTCCCAGAGTGGACTACTAGCCGGGACTTTTTTCCCAGAGTGGCCTACTAGCCGGGACTTCTTTCCCAGAGTGGCCAACTAGCCGGGACTTCTTTCCCAAAGTAGCCTACTAGCCGGGACTTCTTTCCCAGAGTGGCCTACTAGCGGGACTTCTTTCCCAGAGTGGCCAACTAGCCAGGACTTCTTTTCCAGAGTGGCCTACCAGCCGGGACTTCTTTCCCAGAGTGACCTACTAGCCGGGACATCTATCCCCGAGTGGCCTACTAGCCGGGACTTCTTTCCCAAAGTGGCCTACTAGCCGGGACTTCTTTCCCCGAGTGGCCTACTAGCCAAGACATCTTTCCCCGAGTGGCCTACTAGCCAAGACATCTTTCCCAAAGTGGCCTACTAGCCGGGACTTTTTTCCCAGAAAGGCATACTAGCCGGGACTTCTTTCTCAGAGTGGCCTACTAGCCGGATTTCTTTCCCAGATTAGCCTTGTAGCCGGGACTTCTTTCTCAGAGTGGCCTACTAGCCGGGACTTCTTTCTCAGAGTGGACTACTAGCCGGGACTTCTTTCTTAGAGTGGACTACTAGCCGGGACTTTTTTCCCAGAGTGGCCTACTAGCCGGGACTTCTTTCCCAGAGTGGCCAACTAGCCGGGACTTCTTTCCCAAAGTAGCCTACTAGCCGGGACTTCTTTCCCAGAGTGGCCTACTAGCCGGGATTCCTTTCCCTGAGTGGCCTACTAGCCGGGACTTCTTTCCCAGACTGGCCAACTAGCCGGGACTTCTTTACCACAGTGGCCTACTAGCCGGGACTTCTTTCCCAGAGTGGACTACTAGCCGGGACATTTTTCCCGAGTGACCAACTAGCCGGGACTACTTTCCTAGAGTGACCAACTAGCCGGGACTACTTTCCCCAAAGATATCAACACAAGTCCAATCTCTAGACAAATCGTTCAAGCAGTTCTCTAGAATCGCAACCTTTCAATCCACCACGTCATTGATTGACAACTTTATAAACAATGAGGTTAAAATGAATAGTTTAACGTGGAATATACAATACCAAAATAGACTTTTAAGGCTTTAACATTTAAGGCTATTTTCTATTGCTGTTTTTGAAGTCTTTGACATTTTTAGGAAAGACGCAAGGATACTAAAAATCGTATCTTTACGCGGCTCATTTAAGTTATACAGGACTATAATTAAAAATGCAATTAAGATCAATTATAAGTATAAATAAAAATATATGTTTGTGATATATTAATTTTATTTTTATTTTACAGCTCGGTTTTTGCTTATAAAAAGATAATGACACAAGTAGGACACTTCTCAATTCACTTCTTAATGTAGTCCCCCATTAAATGTATCTTCAACCTAGATGTCATATATATATAGTAGATTATTAGATCAATCAGTAAAAGTTTAACTTGAAATTTACTAAGTTATCGCATAATCGGTACACAATGGCTGACAATGAGATGTTTTTTTATTAGTACAGATAGATTTACAATAGAGACTTACTAGTATAGATAGATTTACAATAGAGGCTTACTAGTACAGATAGATTTACAATAGCGACCTATAGGTACAGATAGATTTACAATAAATACTTACTCATACAGATTGATTTACAAAGAGGTTAATTAATACATCTTGATCGAGTCATTATGAATGTATTACATGTGTACACGTTTTGATAACGTGCTGTAGGACATTTTCTCCACACACACACACCCACACATACAGACACATACACACACAGATACAGACACAGACACCAATACGCGCTTTCATACATATATTCCATTTATTTTTTGTGAAAATGAGGTTGAAATTGCGTATAAAAAAATCGATTTTGGTACATTTGGTTTAGCTGCCGTTTCGATCACTAAATTGGCTTAGGTGTTGAATTAAAGTTTTAATTTGTAACAGTTGGATGTTTTATATTTGATCGTCCAATACAAAAAAGGAGAGATAGTGAATGTCGTTGAGTTGATAATGTCCATAATATAGGAATATAAAGATAATTGTAGATTAATTGTTTGCCAAAAATATAGTTTAACGACTTGTGTCAGTTTCTAAAAGGTAACATTTCCCATTTTTTTAATTTACATTTATCACAGGAAGCAATATCAAATTCTCTAAAAATATTTGTTTATCTCTCTCTGTATACATATGTGTATATCTATTTATTATTTCAATTTCTAGGAGTGTTATGTACTCTTCGAGGTGAAAATGTATAAACGCAAGGCATGCTTTTTGTTTGATTCTTTAGGAAATTTTAATGCACAGAAGTCCTGGAAATAGTAAAACAAATAAAGTCTCTGCTGTTTGGTAGATTCTTATGTCATTTCCAAATTTACTTAATTCTAACTCATTAACTTAATGCTAGTCGAATTCCGCCGACACATGTCCAGAAATGAACATAAAAAATACTATCCTGTGGGAGACAACTAGATCCCAAACCCCGACAGCCAATGCCGACAACTCTTCAGGCCAAATCAAGGCTAGTCAGTATAGTTGGGCATGAATGGGCTAGTCAAAGCTCATATCAAAAGTGTAACAACAAATGTTCACAGCTAATATTTGGAGATAAACCAGAAAAAAAAAGTGAAACATGAGTTGCAACAAGGTTTACCAAGTACTCATATTTGTGTACGTAATTTCATGAAGTGGAAGATTAAAAAGCCTATTTCGGTAACAAAGTAAAAAAAAGAGTTTCAATTATCTGCCCTTGTATATTTGGTAAATATATTTCTTTGAACCAATTTGTATTTATTTTTAGAACTCGTCAAAGATGTTTTGGAAAAGAAAAAGAAAAACTGATAGAACCTTATATAAAGAACCCAAACTGTTAAAAAACGTATGGAAAAAACACAAAACAGAAAAAGTAAGTCTGTATTTGTTTAAATAACTAAAAAAAATTTATCTTATTTAGGCTTATCTTTTTATCAATTTAGGCACATCTCCAACAATGCCCATATCTCAACAAACTATCGAAATAGCTTCAACTTTTTTTTTACCTACCGCTACTTTTGTATTTTTTCTTTTAAAAAATCTGCCAGCGCCACCTCTCTAATAAAAACACTTATATAGAATTGTTGGATGTCATCTGTTTATTAATATTTATGCTTTCAATAACACTTATGCGCATGGGAGACGACCGCATGCAAAAGGCGATCTTCTATGTCGAGTTTTAAGTAGGACGGACTTTACAGAAGTGCCTTAACGTGAGCGCTATAAAGATCCACTCAGACGCTATTTGTCATCGCTGGCATAGATGAATAGTACCTGGCAGATTTCATAGCAGCAGATGGTCTCTAAGAGAGAAGTTGGAGAGCTCTCACAAAAGCTGCGGGACAAACATTTGAGACTCAAAGAAAAGTCATTATTGAAGAGAGGCGCAAAATACGGAAAGAAAACTTTAAAAGGGTGCAGCAGACAATGGCTTTGTCTGCAGTAGATTCAGGAAAATATGCAGGTCACAACTAGATTTGCATAGCCATAATCTTTGAAATCAAAGTCATCGCCAATATTATCATTATACAAAAACTATGTCAAAAAATGTGTAGTGATTACACACAAAAATTAATGTTATTGTCATGAATTTCTTTTAAATCCTATGAAATTAAACTAATGGGAACCTTGTGCATTCTGCAGTCTGACTGGCCAGGGTCATAGTGGACAGGCAATGATTAGGGCACCTTTTCTAGCCCCTTCCTCATGATTAGGAGGTAAGCAGGGCATTCCTAACAAAGGCTGCTTAAGCGCGCAGACGGCATCCGGGTTGCAGTGATGTCCCAGTAACTGGAAAGTGACCACATGCTCTGGGCCGCCTACTTGTAGTTTCGTAACTACGGCTACCAGTGTATTCACACCTGCCACTTCGCCACTTGTGGAACGCTGCAAGGCTTTTTGATTGATGAACATGGGAGATGAGAATGTGCCTTGAGCGATGAAAATTTATTAAAGCGAGGGAGATTTGCGCTGCATCAGCCTCACTCTCTCGTCCCTTGCAGTTGAATCCAGTGGCAAATAAATTTCCAGACAACTAAGTCTGTTTGAGGTGCAGTGAATTACCAATGTGCTCTACATGTTCCGCAGTGCCCCTAAACATTCTATAACGTTTACTAAGTGACGCCTTATGGCCTTGTAGTCCAATTCTACATGAGCGCCATACAGACGCAGCTAGACTTCACATGCTGGTGGCGGATGGAGACCATAGTTTCAACAGATACTAGCTCTGGCTGACCCTCAACTTGTTTGGCACGTCTTTCGAGACGGTTTGCCGGGAGTGTGGCCGTTGCCACATGATGACAACTGGTTGGAATTACAGGTGATAGCTGGATTCTGAGTGGAGACATAGGGTTAATGAGCTGCTCTAGGTACCAGACTGCCCAGTTGACAAAGGTACTAGTCCTCATACAGAACCCCAAACAAAAACAATAAACTTTTGTTTTCAAGAAACAAAACAGAATGTCGTCAATAGTATTTGTTTTTTTTATGTAGTGATTCTTATTGTGATATTATCTTTTTAACACGCATCCAGTTACATTTGTCAGTACAATTACTAGACTCGTTATCATTGTTTATAAGACTATGACTTTAGTCAAAGCAGATATAGTACAATATAGTATTTAACATTCCAGTAAATTCTAAATGAGACACACAAATTCAGCTATTCAGATAGAACAAGTTAAAAAACATTACAAAGTAGAAGATACTCTCCTAGTTCTCTCCACAGTAAACAACTTTAACCTTCCTATTTCTCTCCACAGTAAACAACTTTAACATTCCTATTTCTCTCCACAGTAAACAACTTTTACCTTCTTATTTCTCTCCACAGTAAACAACTTTTACCTTCTTATTTCTCTCCACAGTAAACAACTTTTACCTTCTTTTTTCTCTCCACAGTAAACAACTTTTACCTTCTTAGTTCTCTCCACAGTAAACAACTTTTACCTTCTTAGTTCTCTCCACAGTAAACAACTTTAACCTTCTTATTTCTCTCCACAGTAAACAACTTTAACCTTCTTATTTCTCTCCCAATAAACAACTTTTTCTGTTATTTCTTCCATGTTTATGTCTAGTGTTGGTCCTGCATTTAGATCTGGTGGATTTCCTGGTTTAGGTCTATTGAGCACTTCTTGAAAATATTCTTTCCATCTTTCAAGTTGTTCTTTTATTGAAAAAAGTAGTTTTCCGTATTTGTCTCGGCTTGAAACATTGCAATTAGCCTTTTTGGTACTGAGATGTTTGGTGATTGTGTACAGTTGTTTTATATCTCCTTTACCTGTGCTTCTTCTGCCTGTTCTGCCAGATTAGTGTAAAATGATCGTTTGTCTTGACTGAGCATTTTGGTGACTTTCTGTGAAACTGCTTGGTAGTCTTGTTTTGATTGGCGCATATATTGCAAGTTTTTCCAGCTCCAAGACAGTCGAAAATGCGTTTGCCTAAAAGCAGAGTTTCTCGCCAAGGCTCTACGGGAGGACTACAAATTGGAGTTCATCACCAGGCACCCCTGACATTCAATCTGTTTATATAATAAGTAATTTTTACAGAACAAGTAATGGCAATATGTTAACGTATATTAGTTAAAAACGAGAGTGTCAATAAGTAATGACATATATTAGTTAACAACGAGAGTGTCAATAAGTAATGACATATATTAGTTAACAACGAGAGTGTCAATAAGTAATGACATATATTAGTTAACAACGAGAGTGTCAATAATTAATGACATATATTAGTTAACAACGAGAGTGTCAATAACAAATGTTTAATGATTCGATGTAAACATATGACATAAACGATGATTATGCATAATAATAAATACTAGATTAGAAAGCCCAAGTTAGGTTAAATTATACAGCATAGATCTAGTTAACAGGCAAGCACACCTCACATGCAAACAATCCACTCCGGCCTCGCGATGCCTGCAAACAATTGCAATGGATAATAGCCAAGCAGTGTCCATGTAACTATCTTATCTTATCTTACATAATACAGACGTTACTTCAAAAAAGAAGATGATTACTATAAATCAGGCTTGTCTCCAATCTCATGCCTGCGTCCCCATCCAGTACAGGGGAAAAAAAAAAAAAAACAGATCCAGCCAAAAATATAATACCCAAGCAAAACATAAGAAGCAATGACGCCAACATAGCGCGTCCTAGGAAAGAGAGCATTTTTATAGTAAAAAAATCACAAAACACACACACACCTAGCGAAGAAGCAATGCATAAGTGCATGACACCCCCTACCCTCTCCCGTCGTCCTGTGTGAGGTTTTAACTAGGAAGTAGAATGTCAAACATGTACAAACAACTTTTTGTTTCATCTCATACTTTTTTCATCACTTCACGTTCAACCTTGACATGCCAGGTAGGGTTTTAATGAAAAATTAAATATTAATTGTCAATTTTACATTTATCAATGAATTTTATTTCTCTTTAACGAAGCTAAATCGTCCATAAAAGTGCCTGAGAATGATAATTCCTTCGTTTCTAATATAATAACAATAATGATACTAATAAAGATAATAACAAATGTAGAATTAAAATTGCAATTTTAAAGTGCAGAAAAATCTGGTTTTACATGAATGCGATTACGTTTGAATTGAAATTTAATTCAATTATTAGAATCCAAAATTAGCAGTCTTGATAGATCTATTATATCTATACAATTTTAATGATGTTTGTAAAATATAGTCTATCAGTAATACATGATCATATATTTAATGTTTTAAAATCTAACAAAACCTAGATTTATAAACTTTGTCAAATGACCATTGTATTCGTCCATATTGTTATAGAGATTTTAATTTTAAGCGAAAATAAATGTGTCGATTACGAATAACAAATACTGCAGCCGATAAATCCATTCTTCTTTCTTTTCTAAATTAGCTTATGTAGAGTCTAGATCTAGAAATAGATTAGACTTAATTAACCTTTACGTTTATAGATCAATAAATGACTAGATTTAGTAGTAAATATTGTAAATATACAAATTCAGATCTATATCTAAGTTAAATTAGACTTCGATTTAAAATCTATTACGTAATAGATCAAATTTGATTTAATAGATCTAGATATCTCCTATCTAATCAGTTTATAGATCACCTTATGATATATATAGGTTCAGATAATATTCTACTAGATCCATAATCAGAATAGGCCTATAAATAGATCTATCTAGTGTTAAGAGACTTGTATATCTTGTAAAAAGTTTTCCTTTCAAACCCTGCGTTCAAAATATGTAGTGCAGACTATGTTATTAAGGTCATCTTTTTTGTAGCCTACAATTAACGAGGGTGTCTTGTGACGAGCACAACGACAAACTACAAGTGCCCCTTCCCTAGTGCCAGTAAAGAATGGAATGGGTTGCCCGAAGTAGCCTGAAAAACCAAAGACTTATCAGAAGTTTAATTCAATGATTAACATGCATGTCTAGATTGACACTTAAAATGCATAGAACATAATTATTTTCTTTTTTAAATTAACATCTGTACTATTTAAATAACTTAAGCTACAACGGTAAATTTAAATCTAAAAGTTAGACTCTGGTGTAGATCTATACAAACTACCATAACTAATTAGATCTTAGGTAATGTAGAAAATATATATCTACATCTAAATTCACATTAGCTTCTAGTCTAGATTTTTAAAAAATTTAATTTATACTAGATCTTGCCTACTTAGATTTAAATAAAAGTTAATGCATCTATATAAAATTTAAAAGATAAACAAAAAGTAGTCCTACATGATCTATAGACTAATTCTAAAATTGTAAATATCTTCATTTAAAAAAATAACTAAAATCAGCTAGATAGGATCTAAAATGTACACTTTGAAATGTAGATATAGTTACAGACCTTTTTTCTAATTGCAAAAATTCAGACAGGGTGACTAGGGACGGAGCGGGCATGATTCAAACCCAAGACTATGGAGAGACAACTATTATTGCATATCACACTATCAGGCTGTCTGATCTAGATAAAAAATACCCCATTTTTGTAATAAGGATACTATTATCCTTATTCAAAATAATAAACATAAGAAATCCTAGACTAGTGTATTTTTTTTATTTGTGGTTTCTTTACATTTATCATTATTTATTTGACTTATGTTTCTTTCTTTTATTGCTACTTTTCATTTTTATTATTTTGTTTTCTGTCTTAAGGAATTTGTCATTTAGATTTAGAATCTAGATCTAGTACTACAAAAGTAGTTTTAAAGTCAATTGGAACTCTAAATTGAAATCTAGACTACCAAAGTCTGATGAATTATTATTTTTTTACATTTTATTATCAAGCATTTCACATGTATTACATTCAATCTAAGTGCTAAAAAATGCAATTAATCTTAGTTGAAACAATTTATAAAACAACAAAATATTTATTAATTTTACTGTACAAGCAAAAGATATAGAAATTATATTTTTCTGAAAATATTTCATTGATGTAAATTTCTTTATATATAAAAAAAAAGACAACAACTTTATATTCATATTTTGTTCTAATTTCCAGAAAAATACAGACTTTTGTTTTCCTCAAGACACATGTGGACTTAATGGTATGAAATCAAAGTGAAACAATACTTAACTTTAAAACTAGCCTTATCATCATCACTCCTTTAAGTTCCTCATGGAACATAGGGCCTCAACAAAAACATGCCACTCTCCACAGTCTCTTGCTAGCTTTTTAATGGTGTCCCAGCTCTTCCCTGTCCTCTCGGCTTCTTCATGTACACTGCGTTGCCATGTTCTTTTTGGTGTTCCTCTGCGTCTTGTTCCCTGGGGGTTTCACTCTCAGGCCTGCCTAGCTCTGTTACTGGTATCTTTACTAAGGGTGTGACCAATCCATCTCCACTTCCTTTCTAAGATCTGCACCTCTTTAATTTTCCTGTCCACTTTTCTCCCATAGCTTGGTGTTTTCTACTTAATGGTATGAAATTAGAGTAAAATAAAACCTAAAATTGAAACGTTTAATGGTTTTATTTTATTATCAAAATTTTCACTACAATTTAGCACATTAATAGTAACCATGTCAAATACAGTTTTGCAAAGTTAGGTCTATATTCAACTTCTAGAACTATATATTAAATGTTTAGTTTCTTCTCCATGAAAAAAATGCAGTATTTTGAAAAATATTTTTTGTATCAAAAAAAAATTGACACATGTATATGAACTATTTCAGTTTGTCTAAAGGATCAGATTGACATAGCAGACTTCTCCAGTCTTGGGGGTGAGAATCAAGATACAGGTAAACTTTTGATTTGTTAATGTTTAGATAGAGAAAAGTTTTTGTATAAGTCTATTTTCTAATAATAATAAAAGAAGAGAAAGTATAAAATAGTTATTTGACTGTCATTCTTTCAGATCCTTATCATTTCACCAGTGACCAGTCCAAAGTCCAGTCAGATGAGGTTAAAGGTCCACTAATTGGTAACTTTTGAGTTTCATTTGTAGTGTATAAACTGTAGAGATCAACATACGAGTTAGACTTGATTTATTTATAGATATCTCTTGATAGAATCAATACTGTACATTGTGTTGTAAACATTGGATCAAGTTTATTTCCTTGTTCTCCAGGTGATCATGAAACTCAGGAGTCAGAAGGTAGAGAAGCTGATCTACACAAATATCTTGTGGGCTGTAAGAAGAATCCAGGTCATAGACAGTTTATACCTGTTGAGACATTCAACTTAAAACATTTACCTGAAGGTTATCAAGACAAAGATGTGTATAAATACATCAAATGTATAGCTGACCTCACAGTTAGAGTTGATGTTAGAATGTCAAGTCCAGACAGACCAAAGTTTTGGTCAAAGACAACTCAACCATATTCATTTTATAACATGAGTGAGAGAAGAAACTTGAGGACAGGAAGTGGAAGAGTGTGGCATGTAAACAAGTTTCAAGATGGAGTCTGGAAAGATGGAAGTTATGGAAGTACTGCCTACACAAATTGTTGGTGTAGAAAATGTGAAGGTTCAAACTCAGCCAGCAATGTGTGGTGGGAGTTTGATGTGAGCACAGCCACACATGTGGTTTTTGATGACATTGAGGCCAACCACACGACATTGAGATTGTTTTATGATAGAGATGACAGTCCAGTGGTCAGTGTTGATAAGGTCAGTGTTAGCCGTGTAGACATTGAGTATGACTTGTGTGTGTTGAACTGTGTGACATGTGATGTAACTTTAGGAGAGAAACTGATGGAGATGTGGAAACATTTTGAAAATGTCAGGAAGAAAGTCTTTAACAAACACTTTGACTCTAGATCTCTACACAAGTTGACCTTTATAGTGTCACATCCTCATGGATGTTCTAAACAGGTCAGTGTTGGTCAATGGAAGGACAGACTAGAGGTGGATGGTAGATCTAAGTTTACTTATACAACTTGTACATGTCCAGGAAGTGCTGGAGCACCAGTCAACTGTCTGGTGTATAGAAGCTACTGGACTTGGTTTGAACTTGTCCACAGTGGAAGTCTCAAGTCTGGATTAAATTACAGTGGAGTTGGTTATGTCTAGTGAGTTGTTTCCCTTGTGAGTTGACCAGCTCCACCGTGAAGATGTCTTTGAGAACCCTTGACATTCTGAACATCAAACTCAAATGTCTCTTTAGTCTTGAGTTATGTAAATAAATTGTGTATGTTATCTTTAAATTTACAATGTTTTGTTTCCTTTTCTTATCCATGTTGTTTGTAATTTACATTTACAATAATTGGAACCTGTTCAAATACAAACAAAATCTACCAAGTGTAGATCTAGAACTTGCTCTCGACGATCAGGTTTGTGAACAAATTTATTAGATGTAGTTCTTATGTTGTTGTTGTTTTAATTTAAAATGCAATTTAAAAGTTTGGAAGCATTTTTAATACAAAAAAAGTTTTAAATGATAAAAAAAATAAATCCACAAAAAAAAAATTCTAGAGTGATGTTTAATATTAATTTTTTAAAGGTATTTTTTATAAAGCAGCCATGTTTTATTTTTCGAGGGAGATAACTAATAAATACTAACTTTTAAAAATAAAAACTCAGTTGTCTTTGCTTGCACCTTTAGAAACTTACATTTAATTTTCTGCATCATATTTTAACAGTCTTATTAAAAATATGTCGACTAGGAGGCTGTGCTGGTAACGAAACAAATAAATAATTTGTGATAATTAGTTCATGGTATTAAATAATCCATTAAAACAAAACAACACCCACTAAATTTCAATATCCCAAACCTCAAGACTAAGAATGTTGTATTGATCCTTATAGAGATATGTGATTACCTGAACGTATTTCTCCATTAAAAAAAACATTTACATAACTAGAAGAGTCATTAAGTGACTACTGCAATGATGTTTGGAATGATTGAAGCTCAAGTATTTCGACTAGACTTCGACAAGAACCTTTGATGCTTGACTGTACTGCAAGAACTTGGTCTGTACATCAGAAGTATATAAAAGTAAAGTTCCCTTTCAGACCTTACGATCTATGCGGCATATCATGTAAAGGCCATCAGTTTCTGCGGTCAGGGTTAACAAGGGTGTCAAGTGCCTAGCACAACGACCAACCGCCTTTACTTTTCTCAACAAACAATAAGTAGGCATATCCATTAGAGCTGGGTGGACTTAGAGGCGGCTTGAAGATTGCAAATTTATGATTCAAATTTCCAGGATTCAAACCTGGGAAGCAAAGAAATTAATCATTTAGCCACCGCCCCTCCAAACACCATAAGATTGACAGGTAAACGTTTTATAACTAAATACATTGCACAATCATCTCAATCCCACTAACTGAGAGAACTTACCGGATGAGAATGTAGTTTGATTACAAATCTTCAAAGCGTACAGTAGTTTCCCTTTTATGATAGTAGTCAGTATCAAATCGGTTATTTGTTCAAAAATAAAACATGTATGGTAATAAGGATCTACTTCACGGAAATGATTTTATTGTCGTTCAGCAATCAGACCAGCTTAACTATCATGCCTTTCATTTGCCTTCCAACAGCGTTGTGCTAACTTTTACTTCAGTGGAGACTTTTTAATGTTTAGCATGTTTTAGATGTTACTCCATATTTGTAAATATTTACATCTTTCAGTGGCGTAGTTAGGAATGTTGATGGCCCGGGTGATTGACCTCTTTAGAGGCCCCTGCATTTTGTTATTCAACATCATCAAATGTAATAAATGGCGTAATAGTTAATGTAAAAACACATTTCGGACACTCATTTGGGACCCCCCTCAAGTAAGGGCCTGAGGAGATTATTAAAGTTAATCCCCCTCCACCCACCCTAGCTAAGCCAATGACATCTTTTGAATCCAGGACCATCAAGACCATCGAACGACAGTCTAGAGCGCATATCACATGACGAAACAGACTATAATATTGAAAATATTAATACAAGTAAAGTTTAGACCTTGTGATCTACGGGGCAGATGAAATATAGGTTATCTGTTTCTGTGGCCCACGTTAACAATGGTGTCATGTGGCCAGCACAACAACCAACCACCTTTACTTATAGCCAGCTAATGTTAGGAACCCTTTAGAGATCGGTAGACTCAGAGGCGCCTTAAGATCCAGAAAGTAAAAATCAATGTTTTTCCTCAGGATTTGAACCCGGGACCTATGTTCGGAAGCCAAGATCTTTACCATTCCACCACAATTTCGAAATGATGAATAAAAACTAGTAAATTCATTTGAACCAGTTCTCTCGGCTTCGTCTTCTGTATCATCCAAAGTAAAAACAAACAAACTTGTAAATGATTGAATAAAGATGAACAAGTAACCAAAAACAAGAAAAAGTATTTTAAAAAATCATTTTATTTTTAAATCACAAAACTTAAACGAAGTGTATTAATTAGTTTGCATCAGTCATGTCATTACATTTGTAATAGATCCTAGACTAACAATAACAATGCCCATGATCTTAGTAGAGCTTTATAAAGGCACCTCTGTCACGACATTTTCCTTCAAGCTCGCAAAAAAAAAATTGCCTTTGGCATGTTGTCGTCCCCAGTGCTGGATAAGTGTCATCACGATGGTGACGGGTTTGAAACCTGCATGCACTCATATCACTTCATTTCTAAAAGCACGTCCCCAGTGCTGGATAAGAGTCATCACGATGGTGATTGCTTTGAAACCTGCATGCACTCATATCACTTCATTTTTAAAAGCACGTCCCCAGTGCTGGATAAGTGTCATCACGATGGTGACGGGTTTGAAACATGCATGCACTTATATCACTTCATTTCTAAAAGCACGTCCCCAGTGCTGGATAAGTGTCATCACGATGGTGACGGGTTTGAAACCTGCATGCACTCATATCAC
This sequence comes from Biomphalaria sudanica, assembly GCA_036873155.1. Classification (NCBI taxonomy): domain Eukaryota; kingdom Metazoa; phylum Mollusca; class Gastropoda; family Planorbidae; genus Biomphalaria; species Biomphalaria sudanica. The sequence continues at coordinate 9,834 of JAZGLO010000646.1, read as the reverse complement.
TTCATTTCTAAAAGCACGTCCCCAGTGCTGGATAAGTGTCATCACGATGGTGACGGGTTTGAAACCTGCATGCACTCATATCACTTCATTTCTAAAAGCACGTCCCCAGTGCTGGATAAGTGTCATCACGATGGTGACGGGTTTGAAACCTGCATGCACTCATATCACTTCATTTCTAAAAGCACGTCCCCAGTGCTGGATAAGTGTCATCACGATGGTGACGGGTTTGAAACCTGCATGCACTCATATCACTTCATTTCTAAAAGCACGTCCCCAGGGCTGGATAAGTGTCATCACGATGGTGACGGGTTTGAAACCTGCATACACTCATATCACTTCATTTTTAAAAGCACGTCCCCAGTGCTGGATAAGTGTCATCACGATGGTGACGGGTTTGAAACATGCATGCACTTATATCACTTCATTTCTAAAAGCACGTCCCCAGTGCTGGATAAGTGTCATCACGATGGTGACGGGTTTAAAACCTGCATGCACTCATATCACTTCATTTCTAAAAGCGCGTCCCCAGTGTTGGATAAGTGTCATCACGATGGTGACGGGTTTGAAACCTGCATGCACTCATATTACTTCATTTCTTAAAGCACGTTCCCAGTGCTGGATAAGTGTCATCACGATGGTGACGGGTTTGAAACCTGCATGCACTCATATCACTTCATTTCTAAAAGCAAGTCCCCAGTGCTGGATAAGTGTCATCACGATGGAGACGGGTTTGAAATCTGCATGCACTCATATCACTTCATTTCTAAAAGCACGTCCCCAGTGCTGGATAAGTGTCATCACGATGGTGACGGGTTTGAAACCTGCATACACTCATATCACTTCATTTCTAAAAGCACGTCCCCAGTGCTGGATAAGTGTCATCACGATGGTGACGGGTTTGAAACCTGCATGCACTCATATCACTTCATTTCTAAAAGCACGTCCCCAGTGCTTGATAAGTGTCATCACGATGGTGACGGGTTTGAAACCTGCATACACTTATATCACTTTATTTCTAAAAGCACGTCCCCAGTGCTGGATAAGTGTCATCACGATGGTGACGGGTTTGAAACCTGCATGCATTCATATCACTTCATTTCTAAAAGCACGTCCCCAGTGCTGGATAAGTGTCATCACGATGGTGACGGGTTTGAAACCTGCATGCACTCATATCACTTCATTTCTAAAAGCACGTCCCCAGTGCTGGATAAGTGTCATCACGATGGTGACGGGTTTGAAACCTGCATACACTCATATCACTTCATTTCTAAAAGCACGTCCCCAGTGCTGGATAAGTGTCATCACGATGGTGACGGGTTTGAAACCTGCATGCACTCATATCACTTCATTTCTAAAAGCAAGTCCCCAGTGCTGGATAAGTGTCATCACGATGGTGACGGGTTTGAAACCTGCATGCACTCATATTACTTCATTTCTTAAAGCACGTTCACTGTGCTGGATAAGTGTCATCACGATGGTGACGGGTTTGAAACCTGCATGCACTCATATCACTTCATTTCTAAAAGCAAGTCCCCAGTGCTGGATAAGTGTCATCACGATGGTGACGGGTTTGAAACCTGCATGCACTCATATCACTTCCTTTCTAAAAGCACGTCCCCAGTGCTGGATAAGTGTCATCACGATGGTGACGGGTTTGAAACCTGCATGCACTCATATCACTTCATTTCTAAAAGCACGTCCCCAGTGCTGGATAAGTGTCATCACGATGGTGACGGGTTTGAAACCTGCATGCACTCATATCACTTCATTTCTAAAAGCAAGTCCCCAGTGCTGGATAAGTGTCATCACGATGGTGACGGGTTTGAAACCTGCATGCACTCATATCACTTCATTTCTAAAAGCACGTCCCCAGTGCTGGATAAGTGTCATCACGATGGTGACGGGTTTGAAACCTGCATGTACTCATATCACTTCATTTCTAAAAGCACGTCCCCAGTGCTGGATAAGTGTCATCACGATGGTGACGGGTTTGAAACCTGCATGCACTCATATCACTTCATTTCTAAAAGCACGTTCAAAAATGTTTGCAAGAACACTAGGCGTTTGAAGAAGGTGTAGTGGCTGAGTGGTACAGCGCTCGGCTTCCGAACTGAGGGTTACGGGTTAGAATCTTATGTGCACTTGGCATTAGTTTGGGAAATATAAAGGCGGTTGTTCGTTGTGCTGACCGCATGACACCCTCGTTAACCATAAGCCACAGAAACAATTGACCTTAACATCATCTGCTATATAGATCGCAAGGTCTGAAAAGGGAGCTTTACTTTTTGTATTATTATTTATTTCTTTACTAGGCGTTCACTAGTCGGGTTAAACAGTTATTATTTACAATAGCAGAAATTAAACAATAATTCTATTATATCTTTTTTTTTTTCGAATAATATTTGGGAGTCTGGAGATAAACTAAACTTTGTCACGGACGCTAAATTGAGTTTCACTGATGCCAACTAAATTTTATTTTTTACAAAAATTAAATCGGAAAATCTTACAATATTTGATTCTGCATTCTTAAAATGAAAGTGTGTAAGTAACTAGCTGCATTCGTACTTTTCTTCCTGGTACTGAAAGCAGAAGACTTTGGGTCTGTATCGTCTGTAGTCAGAGACATATACACGCAGGACAAAACAAACTATTGCAAGGCGTCATGATAGAAGACATGGGTGACAGTACGGTTGTTGTGACCAAGCGCTATGATAGAAGATATGGGTGACAGTACGGTTGTTGTGACCAAGCGCTATTATAGAAGACATGAGTGACAGTACGGTTGTTGTGACCAAGCGCTATGATAGAAGACATGGGTGACAGTATGGTTGTTGTGACCAAGCGCCATAATAGAAGACATGGGTGACAGTATGGTTGTTGTGACCAAGCGCCATAATAGAAGACATGGGTGCCAGTACGGTTGATTTTAAAGAGGCCATTGATGCCTTAAATACAATATTAAATATTAGTTTTAGTTGAGAGTTGACTTCACGAGGTTTATATATATGTTGTCATTTTGATGTTGTGAATAAGTTAAGACACTGTAAAGTAATATTAGTTTAAAATAATGAGTTATTATTCAAAGTAACTATTCGCATCAAAGGTGAGAATCATTGCTAGATGAAAAGAGCCAAGATTATGAAATGATGGGGATAATGACAATGACATGGAGATGAGTGGACAGAAAAATATAGAAGTGCAGATCTTAGAGAGGAAGTGGAGATGGATTGGTCACTCCCTTAGAAAAGATACCAGCAACAGAGCTAGGCAGGCCTTTTGTTTAAAAAAATTCATGCCTTCCACTAGATCAGCCAAACCTACTCAAATACTTAGATCCACAATGATAGAGGCCCATTTCTTACTCCATAGGCTAGGTCCTACAAGTGCTTCTTCTTCCCTTGTGCCAGTAGAGAATGGAATGGCTTGAGTCAGCCAGTACAGGAAACCCAACCACTTAGCAGAGTTTAAGTCACAGATTAACATAAATGACTAGAAATGTGATGAATGTAATTATCTTCTTTTTTGAGGTAACATCTCTGTAATCTATAGAATATGATGTAAATGTTAATGATGTCCTCATTAATAACATTGAGGACAATTATCGCCATATCTTCATGAAAAAACAATTGTTCAGAGTCCTGTGTGAGAACCCCACCAATTGGAGACCCTAGGTGGTTGTCTAGTTTGCCTTTGCCTTAGGCCAACCCTGATGGTTGTTAATGTTAAGATAAGAAGAAGATAAGGATGGCTGCCTGGTCGTGTGGTTTGCGCGCTGAACTGTCGTTTAGATTTTTTGACGGTGGAGGGTTCAAACCCTGCCCGCTCCCATCCCTCGTCCTCCTGCGGGAGGTTTGGACTAGGAAGTAAACTATCTTTTAACTCTGAAGGAACATCCAAATAATGTAAAACATTTTGCAAAAAAACATTTTTTACAAACAATCACTACAGTCTGTAAATGTCAAGCAGAGATTAAGAGTATTACTAAACAAGAAGATTAATTAACTTAGGACATTTTATGAGCCTAAGAGACAGTCTCTGGATTTATTCTAAGTTAATCAACTTGACATACTTTTAGATCAATTATTTCAGACTCTTCTAAGAAAACATAATTTGTAATTGATCCAATTCTTTTTTTTTTCTTGTCTATGAGTTGATTCTTTTAGCAATCTTTAAATCTGATGACAATAATTTATAATTATTAATTTGATATTTACCGGTGTTTAAGTGTTGTGGTCAGCTTTATGTCCAGAAGAACTTGAAGCATGTACCTCTAGGTTGTCCACTGACTGGGTTCTGTAGATAGCAAATGGTACTTGCCTACCTGTCGACAAAAGTCTTCATACAGGTGACCATACATCTGGTACTTCCTGACAGTAGCTTTCTTCACTAGAATATGGGGAGAAAAAGTTCAGGGGTTTTATAAAATCTATTCAGGCATGACAGATAGCAGCCATGGACCTAGAGTTGTTGTTTTTTAAATTTGAATCTGAAAATTTACTCAGGATTCCCTTTGAGTATTTTTGTTGAAGAAATGAAAGACGGATCATTATGTTGATCAAATGTCACCTACATCAGTAACAGGTTAAATAGCTAGCTAGAGAAACTGTAAGCATATTAAGTCAAATTAATGAAACATCAATATAAATGATTTGCATAACCACAAGCACAGAAGAATTGATGACGCGCGGTGGTTGAGTGGATAAGCACTTGGCTTCCGAACCTAGGGTCCTGGGTTTGAATCCCAGTGAAGACTGGGATTTAGAATTTTGGGCACCTCCGAGTCCACACAAATCTGATGGGTACCTGACTTCAGTTAGGAAAAGTAAAGGCGGTTGGTCATTGTGCTAGCCACATGACATCCTGCTCTTTAACCATCATCTGCCCTATAGATCACAAGGTCTGAAAGGGGGGAACAATAAATAACAGTCATCCCATCTCCAGGAGCACATCCTTAATGCCACCTCCAGAGAGAGTTAATTATATTAAAACTACAAAAATAAGGAATTGAGAAGGAAAAATAAGTTCCCCTTTCAGTTAATAAATGACTAATGCTATATATAGTAAATTTATCTTTGAATAGTCATGAAGAATATTAGTTAAGCTAATTTGTATATAATTTAGGTTTGAAAATATTTCATTGGTTGAATTCAAACTTGAATTTTATTTCAAAATGTATGCAGCCTAAATACACATCATTTTTTCTTCTCAAGACTGTTCATCTTCATACATTTGTAGATGTATCAGTCATCTACCTGTAGTCATTTTGTGTCTATTTGAGTTAACTAGCTGAAAGAAAACATTGACATCATGCATGAAAGGAGGAAGTTTGGGCATATGGAAAAAACCTTTAGCTTCAGTAATAACAAATGGCAAATCAAGAGGTCACAGACCTGGAAGAAGATGGACCTCCAGCTTGAAGGTCTGAAATGGGAACTTTACCCATTTTTTTACGACACAAGAGCAGTTGGAGAGACTCGCCCAGAACTGAGACTCCTAGGGGAAGCTGGTTGGTAGCCTATGCCACAGACAAGACAACAGACAGAACTGAGACTCCTAGGGGAAGCTGGTTGGTAGCCTATGCCACAGACAAGACAACAGACAGAACTGAGACTCCAGGGGAAGCTGGTTGGTAGCCTCAAACAGACAAGACAACAGACAGAACTGAGACTCCTAGGGGAAGCTGGTTGGTAGCCTATGCCACAGACAAGACAACAGACAGAACTGAGACTCCAGGGGAAGCTGGTTGGTAGCCTCAAACAGACAAGACAACAGGCAGAGATGAGATGATGAGACCTAGGAATTTTTTTTTTTCATTACCTATACTTATAAAAATATTTTATTATACTTACTGGTCTTCAAGTCACACAACTATTGGACTGAAAGCATATGGATCAATGGAAGAAGATCACAAGGGAATGATAAAGTTGAATATTCCTCCTGAAGCATGCTCTGCCAAGAGTTTAACTAACTGGTTAAGTCACCTGGTGGCATTCTTGTAAGCACAATGTGGACAGTCCTGACAAATGAAACACAGTGATTTGATAACAAAAGTACATTATAACATTGATGTGCAAGTTGTTCAGAAACTGAACTTTACTTTATATGTAGTGTAAACCAAAGTTACTGCCCTTTGATAAGTTCAATTTTTACTGTTTGTCATTGCAGTACAAACAGCAAATATTCCATAGTCATTGGATAAGGTGTCAAACAGTGGAAGGCTGACATAAATATATATAGATATTGATATCAATTATAAATATGAATCATCGTCTGTCCCATGACTTTCGTCGTAGGTGGCGCTGTGACAGTTCGCGTCACAAACTAACTCCATTTTTTCCCGGTCAGCAGCTGTTCTTAGCAGGATAGCAAGAGAGAGGCCGGTCCATTCCTTTATGTTATCCAGCCTGCTTCTCTTCGTGCTCTCTCCAATGTACCTAGAAGAATGATTTTTTATAATGAGTCATATCTTACAGTAGAACTAAACCAGATCATCTTTCATCTCTTTACAGTATTAAAGTGTTTCTCCTTTTTGCCACCCAGAGTGTTGACTTGTAGAAGTACAGACTCATTGGCCCTTATTTTCCTGGTAAATTTGAAAACGCTAAAGAATAAGGCGTGTAGGACAGTACAGTTTTCTAACCTACTATGTTTTACATTTTAGAAACTATGAAACTTTTGATCTACTGCTTTGGATCAATTTAATCCTTTTTCTTCACACTGTTTGGGCTTGATCCATCTGACATGAGATGTAACTTTGCATCACGTCCTGTCAGAACTTAAGAAAGTTGTACGTCGTTAAAGTCAAAATGTTCCCCCCCGTTTCACAAAAAGTTTATTCTCTACATTCAAAGACTTCAAGTGGATTTTGTTTTGATCGTATCTTTAGATTCAAACCCGCTCCGTCTGAACACACAATCATGTGACTATTGCATCACATGCGCAATTTTTTTTTATAATACTCATAAAGACAGCTTAAAAACATACAAGCAATTTTTTTTAACGCTATCTTACTGCATTTCTAGACTATCGAGAGTACTAGAGTAATGTTATACTTAGAAGATATATAAGCATGTGAAGTGAAACAGGTTAAAAATAAATGTACTGTGGGTTCTGATCTGTATTGTTAGCAACTGAACGTATTTAAGTAAACTCAAATGTAGGTATAAGTTGTTGTTTTTTCAAATGGTAGCATTAGGTAAGGCTGTTTGTTATATATTAGAAAGGGACGTCCGATAAAAGTACTAGCTAAAGCTATCAAAAGAACGTTTTTTTTTAGGTCTTCAAATGTTAGCATATGTAAAAGTCCTCAAAGGGAATCAAAGACGTCAAATGAACATTTAAATAACATGCATTCATCTTGAACTTTGTATACTAACCTAAATACATGATGACCAATAAGTCCTGAACGTTCTAAGTGATTCATGCTTTTGTTATTGACATTTAAAAAGTTTTGTGAAGTTTTAATTTGATCCAAGAAGAGATGTGGGAGAAATAGACGTGTATGAACATTGTACAAGACTGACGGACAGACAGAAGGACAGACAGACGGACCGACAGACTAGGTTGATATAAGCTCTTTTCGATCAAGTCTTTTTTTCGAATAATTATCGCTCCAAGCAATAGGTGTAAGCTTATTTTAAAAGTTTTTTCTCTGTTGTCATGTCTTTGTAAACACGTACAATCACATATCCACAGAAAACAATGTATTATTGTAGACTCCTGCAGATGTGTCTGATTTCTGCTTGCTTGGTAAGTAACTAATCACTTAATACGCTTTTAACTTCACCTCGATAACACAGGAAGCAGTGAACCAAGTGGTTTTTTTTTATGTTTGTATTATATTAAAATGTAACTGTATCATTAGTCTCCATTCTATGAAAATATTCGATATCCTTGACCCCTGTGTCACCTTCAACTTTCCATATCCTTGACCCCCGTGCCATCTTCATCTTCCCATATCCCTTCGTTCAGTGTTTCCCAGACGTTTGACCTATGTGTACCCTTTGATTATTTTTGTAACTTTGATTACCCGTTGCCCCCTCCCTCTCTATGTCATTGCATCTATGTGCTGAAATGACAGATTATAGAATTTAGTTCCCTGGTTGTTAATTTTAATCTGAGATGCTGTTCCACGTCTAATAGTCTGTTCCCTTTTTTTTGACAAATGTAATTTCTTTATAAATAAGAAGTTGAAAAAAAACAAACAAGATGTATTTCAGATACCAGAAAGTTAAAATGCGTGACAATCCAAACCTTTTTAATACCACACAAATGAAACGTATATTTTGAGTCATGTAAATGATCATGGATAACGACATACAATATAATATCCTTGAATGCTAAAACAAAAGTGGTGGACCTTTTGACCACTCACTAATGCTCCCATATCTGCGACTATGACTTTATAGTGGATGAACTCCAGCGGGTATATTATATTGAACTATATACAACTTCTCAATAACCTTGACTGCTCAACAGTATTATATGCTCATATATCTGTGACCAGGACTTTTTTGTGACTGTACGCACTGGTACGGCGTACCGGCACCTTTTTGAATGTGGGGAAAAATTATTACTTTTCTTGTATTTTAACGTATATAATTAATTTAGTTTGCGTTTCTTTTCTAATGGTGACCAGGTCATCGTGGGGTCCAATCGTTATAGTAATGCTTTCTCTAATCTCTTCGTTTGTAAGGCGATATATGCTGTATTAACTCTTTATCTCCGTAGTTATTGTTCCATGTTTTGAAGGAATTCTTGATTTGGCTCATGACTATTTCACTCCCCTGTTATGATTGGGCTTCAATAACTTCGTTGTTCGTTATAAGAAAATATTGTATTTGGTATAGAATTAAAGGGAAATGCATGCTCTTTTTATATAATTCAAAGTCAAGTTAAAAAAATTAAACATTAATTTCATTTAATTAGGTCAAAATCAACGATTGTATCGTCGATTAGAAGAGAAAGAGTTAAGTGGAGTTGTCTGTCTCGACGTATACGTATTTGAAATTACACTAGTACTGACCACATGTGAGCACTACACATGAAAACTTAAAATAAATTCATTTACTGTTCTTAATATTGGATGGATTGGAATTCGAATAGTGTTTGCTTAAAGCACAAAGGCAGAACACCATTTCTTTTTTTAAAACTCACTCTTAAAAATATCAAAGTAGCACTGTGTATCACTCCATTTGTAAACTTTTTAACTTGACATAATATTCCTGTTTATAGATTTCATTATTGACGTTCATTAGGCTTTTTAAATTTACATAAAAATCTTTCACGGTAAAACTTTGACTTTTTTTTTCAGATCTTGTCATGGATTGTCATCGGTACCCAGGCAGTTGGTTCCATCTCTTCTCTCTTCAATACCACCTCTACAGTAACGACAGCACCCTCTATCTACGACAAAGATACTATTACCCTGTTCTACAAGACCTTCGCGCCACTGTTTGTCACCTTTTTCACCAGCGGCTCCATCTCTCAGCAATGTTTCGGAATTCTCGGCGCAGCTGCTGATCCGTGGCTGCAGGCGATTTTTCCTGTTTTCTTTAGTCTGGTCGACTCTAACCACGATGGCGTACTGACCCCTGCAGACATATCTCCACTCGTGGTTCTCATGGTGTTTCTTAATTTTCTCATTATGGGTGCAGACACAGGGAATGACTATTCTATATCTCTGGCCGAGTTCACGGCGTTTTTAAACGTGGCGCCGTTTTAGCCAAACGATGTCTACAAGAATGCTCTGATGGTGATGTTCTCAGCTCTGGATCTTGACCATGACCAGAAACTTAGCTTCTTGGACATCGTTCCTGTCAACATCTTAGGTTG
>JAZGLO010000645.1:0-14948 GCA_036873155.1 Biomphalaria sudanica | reverse complement strand
TTTAAAAAAATTCTCATTGAAGTATTTTGTTTACTTAGACTCTGGACCGAAACGCGATTACATTACCTCGTGAAGTCGCTGTGACCTGGTGAAGACTTGGATTTTTACTTTATCTTTAGGACGCCTAAAGACTAGGATTTTCAACTTCGGAATCTTTGGGCGCCTCTGAGTCCACCCAGCTCTAATGGGTACCTGACATTAGTTGGGGAAAAGTAAAGGCGGTTGGTTGTTGTGCTAGCTACATGACACCCTCGTTAACCGTAGGCTACAACAATAGATGAACTTTACATCATCTGCCCTATAGACCTCAAGATCTGAAAGGGGAACTAGTTAGGCAAATCTAACTTTGCATTCACTTGCACCTATCCTTTGATCTGCTGGACCGTTGGGGCACTACACAAGATCTGTTAACCTTCTTTCTCCATTCTTATCTCTTATTTGTCTTTGATATAGTATCATTCGGATGTTATTTCTGAAAATATTGAAGCTTGCATGGGTGGACCACTTCGGGGGCCGATTTTGAAATTATTTTCCCACACAAACTGTCTTTGTAAACTTGTTTCTTTTTTTTTTACTTGTGTGAATCTATGGTGATTGGCATTTTCTTCTTCTTTCTCTAGCCAGCTTTATTGCTGCTGAGCTGTGTGCTCTTTTGCAGACTGTGCCAAGGAAAAATAGTGTGCTGTTTTCCTCAGTTGTTCAGCACTGCCGTACAGGGTGTTGGTTATGTTGGGCTTTAGTGCAAGTAAGGTCTGCCTAAGGTGGATTAGGGAGGGGTATTCAAAGAGGATATGGTTTACGGTTTCAAATTGGTAGGCGCAGTGTCAGCAAAGGGGAAGTTGTGTGGAGTTTATTTTGTTCAGGTGGTCATTTAATAGTGGTGTGTGTCCTGTTCTTAGTTGGAAAATTGTAGATTTTTCATTGCTAGGGAAGAAATTAATACTGTCCAGTTTCTTAGGCGTATTTATTTCTGCCTGTGTTTCCTATGCCCATAGGTTGAGCCACACCTCTTTGTGATTGTTGACTAACATTGACCTTAGGGTGAGGTAGATAAAAGGTCTATCTAGTTGTTCCATAGATGAACCTGCCTTGATAGCTTATCTGCCTTTTTATTTCCCATGATGCCAATGTGTCCAAGGATCCACTGTAGTGTGATATTGATATTTAATTTTGATATCATCTGATGGATTATCACAATGAGTGTTGTCAACTCTCTTGGGCTGTTTGAGGTGCTGCTGTTAAGTGCTTGCAGAGTAGATAGTCTGTAAAGACAACAATATCTGATGGTGGTTGCACTCCTTTATATAATTTGTTTTCCACTGTCTGTAGTGCTATGGTAATTGCCTCAGCAACATCTTCATGCCATGAAGACTTCCAAAATATTGAGTTTCATGTTCTAGTTCTATCGTGGGCGACAATTAGGCGCAAGGCCTGGAGCGCTTGCCCAACTTGACACCCCTTAGAGCCGCTACACCTGACTTGACACCCCTTAGAGCCGCTACACCTGACTTGACACCCCTTAGAGCCGCTACACCTGACTTGACACCCCTTAGAGCCGCTACACCTGACTTGACACCCCTTAGAGCCGCTACACCTGACTTGACACCCCTTAGAGCCGCTACACCTGACTTGACACCCCTTAGAGCCGCTACACCTGACTTGACACCCCTTAGAGCCGCTACACCTGACTTGACACCCCTTAGAGCCGCTACACCTGACTTGACACCCCTTAGAGCCGCTACACCTGACTTGACACCCCTTAGAGCCGCTACACCTGACTTGAAGGATTTAAAGTTTCTCTACTTGTAGGTTTCTTTAAAACTAAACTAGCAAAACAATCTATAGTGAATATGTGATAGAATAATTGAAAGACGGAAATCTTTCATACCTATTATTTGCGTGCATAAATGAAATGAAATTAACATTTAAACTAAAGTGTAAAGAAATATTAAGTGTTACCTGAAGGGAACATGTTAAGGTTAGAGGTTCCATCAGTTCTTTGATAACTTTAGAACGTCCAACAAAATAAAGTTTGGTTTCTGTATAAGAATGTACATTCTTTCTTCTTCAAGTTCTTTTTAAAATAACAGATTATAAGCTATTAAAACACACAACTAAACCTTAGTTTATCCAAATAAAAAATTAGTAGTAAAATTATTTTTTTTGAAATAAGCTACAAACCAAACTAAAAAAAAAAGAGAAACAATAAGCACAAAGACTTTGTATAACTTTGTCCCACAGGGTTTTATTTATTGATGTTTATTGTATCCTTAAGGCTAAGTCTCTTTTAAAATAATCACCTATTGGTCTACTAACTCTCTTCAAGCTAGTTTGGTAATCAAAACACAATGAAGAGCAAGTATATGTTAAACAGTTCAGATGTAATGTACAGACAATTAAAAAAAAAATAGGAACGCCCACAGTCGTTGCGCTACAAGAAAAACACTACGTTAGATAAAAAGACTACATTTAATAAAATAGTCAGAGGTGAGAGCTGAGCTCCACAAAGAAGACTTGTGCATGAATAGCCGAACCAAACCTGTAAAATACTAGCAAAAGACTTAGAGAGTAACGTGTTTTTACAGAAGTCCTATGTTCCTTAAAAAAACGCAAAGAAAAGCTGATGATGTTGATGACTTAAACAACTTTTGAAAAACATCTAGTATTCCCCACAAATAGCTGTCGACCGGAAAAAGTGATTAGATTTGCTTATGTGAACTTTCAAAGCACCCAAGGGACAGATAATGATAATACGTTTTTCAAGCCCCGAATAAACAAATTTCTACTTTATACATTTTAAACTTAAATTTTTAAATTGCCTTACTTTGATGGGACGAAGTCAGCTCTTCTTTCTCTAAGGTACATCGATCGTTTTTCTCGACAACCTTCAAACGTCGTATTTCTTCTATTAAAGCGGTCGTATTTGTTCTATAGTCTACCTCTTTCATAGCCACTATAGATGAGTTGGCAGCATTTGTTTTATCACCCTCAACCTTACATCTGTAAACTTTGGCATCAAACTGAGTTGGATTGTGTAAAGTTAAACTAATATACAGATTTCCAAAACTGATTTGTGCATAATGTAGTTGGACTAGCTGTGAGAGATTTAAAGTTTTAGATTCTAAAATTATAAGATCAAAAAACTCTTTCAAAGTTTCATTAACACGAGAAAGAGTTAGAGATCTGATAACATCCAGATGTTGATCTTGGTTGTTAGTTACAGAACAGTTGAACACAAGTTGTGCAGTTATCTCCGCTGATATGACGTTTTACTATTTAGAAAAAATATTATACATACATATATTAGACATAAATGACTAGCAGCACCAGGGACTAAGTTTTTAAGAGAGAAAGTAGTCAAAAAAATGCTCCGAAAATAAAGGAATGTGACTCTGGATTCGACACCACCGCCTTGTTATAATGCACTAAGCGAACTTCACCTCTAGACCATCGGAATGTCCAAAAAAACATTCTTCTGATCCAGAGTCATTTCGCCCGTATGCAAATTACCAACCCAGTGGTTTTTAGGTCACATGCCCTGGCTAGCCTCTCCACAGCCTCGCAGCATCCGTTCACTAACAACTTCAATAGAGCCGACACAGACAGCGATTATGCATGTATTATACAAAGATATCGAAGTCATTAAAACTAAAATTAAAAAAAATATTGTTTACATTGTCATAATGTGCAAATATCGTTCTATAACAGCGGTTCTCAACCTTGTAAGCTCGGCGACACCTTTTTACAATCCCCCTCTCTGCCGCGACCTCCCCCCATACACAAATACAGAATTGTAGAGTAGACAATAACAATCTTAGAATTTCATAAATAATTTTGCCTTGCCTCATTTTTACACGTTATATCAAAATTTACCAGACTTTAAAAAAATAATGTCTTTTGTTTTTAAATTCCAATATCATTGACGACTAGATTGTCACATAGATACACTTAAGACTTTACTATTTTCTCTTTAGAAACAATGTCTGTAATGTGATATATAGTCGTTTTAAGACCTATGCAATGAAACTTATAATGTAAAATGAATAAGTTTAAAAAAGGTACACAAATGTGAAGAAACATATTTACTGACCTGAAGAGGATAATAAAAATAATGAAACAAATAGAAGAAAATGTTGAAGCAGAGTCATTTTGACTGCATAAACAGCAATGAAGACAAAAGTTGTTTAAATAGACAATATATTGACTCGTGACACAAACTACATGGCACTTTCTTATCATTTCAAGTTACAACAACATCTCTAAGTCAACATAAAGTCCAATAGTTAATAGGACAAGCGTGACCAGAGAGAGATCCTTGACCAGTGTGACTTGAACAATTATCAAGAAATGTAATAGTCTGTAACGTAATGAATTGAGATAAAGAGATAGACAGAGAGAGGATGAACTCGGCTTTGAGCGCTGAAAAGTGTTAGACACTTTATTTGTAGTATTAGTTTTAGCGACGCACCATAGATGACGTGTATTGAACGAGACTAGTGACGTTTGGGATATGTTGAGTTAGAGACCGGAAAATCAGTTAGCGATAGAATTCTCTAGGGTAAAGACGTGTTTATTTTGACAGAGACTTTTACCGTGGCCTTTTCTTAAAATAAATATATTTTAAATTGTTCATCAGTGTTGACCACATCTCTTTACTAGTTAAATCGATCGTCTTGTTTAGTTTGTTTGTTGAGCAACTACACTGAATACACCCGAACAATAAAACTCAAACGCTTGCAGAGTAATTGGTTGAAATTCAACAGTCATCTTTAGTTGACCTCAAGACAGTCTGAACAAGCACATCACAGTATATAGGACAACTTAAATATTAATAATAGGATAATAATATTAGTCAGCATAAACACACACTATTTTATTACATTTCATAGAATGAGAATAATTCAATATTAACAGATCAAATACGTAATAAGCATAGACATTGGCTTTCACTAAAATCGTCGTAATGGTAATAGTTTAAAGTCCATACATAGTTGATAAATGGCAACATACGTTATACTGGGTGCAAGAATTCAAAGAGAGCTAACCAACAATTTTTTTATATTGTCATCATTGATGAGTTGTGCACCTTGTCACGACCTTTGGAAATACACTTCGTTAAAATGTGATTTTGTGACCATATACATAGAAATATAGGCATATAAACTGGTCAACAGGGCAATTATTATTCGCTCAATTTTATTAATCTTTCTTGATTGATCTTGAAAAAAACTTTATTGTTATTTTTATTCTAAGTCCAAAAGTCTTGTGATTTTCCGTTTTGAGAATATTTTCCATGCTTCCGAGATTTTGCTTTAGTACATGAAAAAGAAGGTGCATTAAACCTCTTCCCCCCCCCCCCTCATGTTTATTTTGGAAAATCTTGAAATAATATGGCCGATTCATAGACTTATATTTACTATATCTAGACGGGACATGGAGACTTTTTAACACTACACAAAATGTCGCGAAAATTTTTTTAGAAAGTTGGATCAAGGAGTTGTTTTGTAAAGGAGTAAAGGCTATTTTTTTCAACACTAACCTATGTAACATACAATTTAATTTTTAGATCTAGATCTAGTAAATGAACATCAAAAATAAGAGAACTCTCGTCTCATAATTATTATTTTGCAATCTTTAGATACCATAGACATAAATACGTATCATTTTCCTTGTTTCTGGCCCAAAAAAAATAATGGTCGGTAACGACCGTTCAGAAAATCATTAACATTTGAATAAACTGTCACTAAACTGTACCTATTTTTGAATTCATTAAAAAAAAAGAGGGAAGCTTTAAATGTTCTACTCTATTAGCTCCTCCCTCTCTCCTTTGTGCTTATAGAAAGGTACAAAATAATTACGCTAAAGCAAAAAAGAAAATAAAAATGATTTGAAAGTTCCAATTAGTGATATTTCTGTTCAATACTAAATTCTGTTATTCATTCAACGCAGCGTCTCTCTCTACAGATGCAACAACCATAAAACAACAGCAAAAATAAAGAAACACAGTGACCACTCGTTGAACAACTTATAGAACCAAACGATGACATGTTATATAGATCAGTGACAAATAAGTAAGGAGAATGTAAGGCTGCCTGGGAATAGACGTCCTTGAACTTGAGTTCTTTATAGTTGGAATATTCTGAAGATAGACAAACAAAAAATGTGAGAGTTGCGCCTATTAGTATAATTAGTTTTAAATGTAATAAATGAAAAACAAATACGCCACTGACTATGGTGAATGAGTTTAGGACTACACAAGACTTAGGTAGCTAAACAAGTACAAAACCAAAGGTTATGTTTTAACTGCCATTATGAATGTGTTTTAGTGGAGCATTATATAAGGGTCTTCATCTCTTGTCACATTGTTGATTGAACCCAGTGGCGTAGCAACCATGGCGCGAAGGGTTTCATTGTACCAGGGCTAACGACCAATATCTGCCCACAGGGGGCCTTGAAAAAAAAATAAAACCCAAAAAATGTGAAAAGAATTTAAATGTTTGAAATTCTTACATCAATGGAATTCTCTGACACTGACGCAGTGTGACTCGAGTTTTTTTGTCATATCCAACTTACAGGAGAGGAGGGTGGACCAATCATCACATTCGTAGACTCAGTCCCACGGGTATCTTGCTACGTTAATGATTGGACTTTTATATTTATACTTGGCGGTTGTAAGCCAGGGACAATCTTCCAGCGTGTTCAAAATACTCTTCAGTTCCACGCATCTCAAATACCCTCTGACAACCATGACAACCATCTGGTGTGGTTTATATGATAAGCCCTGTGGAACTGCTCTTACTGAAAGATAATTGAAGTCAGATACCTGGCGCCTCTAAGGCAACGATTTTCGTGCAGTCAAACTAGTAAGGCAACTCATCAAAGAGCTCTTGAGCTATAAAGAGGAAGTAACCTTTGAGGGATTTTGGGCACGACATGGCTTAAATTGTGCCAATGTGCCAAAATCCCAAAGCATTTGATCTATATCATGTAAGAGCGAGATAATCCGTTTTAAATCCCAACTTTCTTTGTTACAATTAAAGACTTTCAGCATCTGCCCATGTAAACTTTACCTTTTACTCCAATAAAAAAAAGTCCCGCAAAAATAAAAAAAAATGGTTTGCTCTAGGGCGTCGGTTGGTCGTTGTGTTGGCCACATGAGACCCTCGTTAACCGTTGGCCGCAGAATCAGATGACCTTTAGATTGTCTAAAAGGGGAATTTTTCTCATTCTTCAATCTCATTAATCCTATATCTGAAATGAACCGCGCAGTGGTTTCCAGATCAGGCAGTTCTCCGTATAGTTTCTCATCCGTAGGAACTTTTAACTCGTAGGGATATGTTTGTTTGTTTGACATGTTTGGGATGTTCCTTCAGAGTTGAAGATAATTTACTTCCTTGTTCAAACCTCCCACAAGACGGCAAGGATGGGAGCGGGTTGGGTTTGAACCCTGGACCATCGATAAGTCCGAACGACAGTCCAGATCGCAAACCGCACGACCAGGCAGCCATCAGGATTATCCGGCAAAAAATAAATGTTCTTTTTTTTTTAAATTGTGTACAAGAAATGAATCTTCCAATGTACAGCATAAGTCTGGCACAAATAGACGATGACTGTTTTATTTGTTTCATGATAAAACCAAATAGACTAAACTAATGAATAAATAGCACACTACTTACTTGAGCTGGTCTGGCACACAACTTGCTTTCTTCCTTAGCATAGGGTCCTATACAGGAGGCGTACGCCATAGCTACCGGGATATAGCTTTGCTCATGGACTCCAGCGTACAGAAATGATTGCGGCCCTTTTAGAAAAAAACAACAACAAACAACTAAAGGTTAGCGTAATACTTTTAAAATGTAATGATCTATTGAAAGAAAAGAATTATAGATAATTACTTGTCATTTCATTTAAACACGATTCTCTAGGGTAAGAAAATGAAACTCTACTAATCTTTCTTTCAGCTAGTAAATTTCAGCAATTATGTCTATTGTCAGTGACTAATTACTAGATTCATTTTTATCATTTATCACAGTCATGCTTCTTTCCTATCTCGACAGCACTGACGGTGGTCCTCATGCACCAACCGTAAACAAACAACATTTAGCCACGTGATTCTCTAACTCTTCTATACAAATTACGCTCCAATTTTTAATACACAATGGCTATCACGTGACAGTTTTGTTTCGTTGATTTATTAATATTATCACGTGACTAAATGTTGTTTGTTTACGATTGGTGAATGAGATCCTTTACGTAATATGTATATTAACTTTTAAACGTATTTAGTATTTTATATTATTGACCATTTTCTTGATTCATTAGATATCCAATACAATTTATATTGCTTCATTGGATATTCACTATAATTTATCTTGATTCATTGGATATTCAATACAACTTATCTCTATGTTTTACATATTCACTACAATCTAATATGATTTATTGGATACTCGCTACAATTTATTTTGATTTATTACATATTCGCTACTATTTAGTTTGATTCATTGGATAATCACTACAATTTAACTTGATTCAATAGATATTCACGACAATTCATTTTATTATTAAATATTCGCTACAATTTATTTTGCTTCATTAGATATTCGCTACAATTTATTTTGCTTCATTAGATATTTGCTACAATTTATCTTTCTACATTGTAGGAGCTGCGTTTTTTAAAACAAATATTGTGAAAGTTGGACAATGAACACTGAGACTGAAAAAAGAATTCAAGCCTTTGAGTGTGAATGCAACAGAAAACTGCTGGGTATCAGATATACAAAAAAGAAAACCAATGGTTTTGTACTTTAACAAAGTGAACACTCTGGCTGGCATGAAGGAAGAACTCTAATCTGGGAAGAGACGAAACCTAAACTGGCTGGACATGTTAAGACATGACTCACTTAATCATAATTATAAGAATTATAGCTTTTATGTAGCGCTACTTTCATGCTTATAGCATGCTCAGAGCGCTATGCTCCAATCTCATTTGTGGACCAGTGGAGTGAGAGGTATCTGGGAGAAGGTTTTCCGTGCTGCCTTTAGGCGCTCAGTAAACACAACTCTGCTCGAGTCAGGTGTCGAACCTCGAGTCCCCCTTCAAAGGTAGCCAAGACAAGCCAAGTTCAAGCGTGCTTAGCCTCTCGACCACACTTCCCCGCTCTCATTCTTCAAGGTACAGTGAAAGAAGCAAAAGACCAAAGTGAAAGTTGTCTAGGGAAAAGAAGGCTGGAAACTATAAGAGAATAGACGGGCATCTTTCATGATAAGAGCAGCTGCTAACAAGAACGGGAGGATCTATTTTGATACGGGTATCATCAAATCATAGATACCGACATCTTATAACAAAATTTACCGTGGGCATAAATAGTGACATCTTCAAACTAAAGTTACCGTTGGCATAGATAGCGACATCTTATAACAAAAGTTACCGTGGGCATAAATAGCGACATCTTAAAACTAAAGTTACCGTGGGCATAAATAGCGACATCTTAAAACTAAAGTTACCGTGGGCATAGATAGCGACATATTAAAACTAATGTTACCGTGGGCATAGATAGCGACATCTTATAACAAAATTTTCCTTGGGCATAGATAGCGACATCTTAAAACTAAAGTTACCGTGGGCATAAATAGCGACATCTTAAAACTAAAGTTACCGTGGGCATAGATAGCGACATCTTCGCCTCCGTGCGTCTCTGACTTCATCGGTACTGCTGACTGTGAGACGTAATTTACATTGCCTGGAGTCAGAAGACAAAAAAAAAAGCTTTTTTAAAAATAAAACTCTTATAAGGGGAGTTGACTGTAAAATAAGGGCCATAGATCTTAAGACTGCTGGAATGAACTCCGTTGTTTTTTGTCTACATACAACAACACTTAGTCAAATTAGATACCACTATTTGATTTGTTAATTGATTCATTTTTAGTAATTCATGCAATGTAATCGACCATCAAAAATTATGCAAAAATTTAACTCTATCAATAAATGGGAAGTGGGAGCACTAGCGGATTTTGGGGGGGGGTGATTTTTTTTCCAAACCCTAACACTAACGCATAGTAAACCCTAACCCTAAGAATAAACGCGCGTGCAGCATATATATATATATATTAGAATTTATAAACAAAAAAAAAGTTTCTCAACCTTTGGCGAAAAAATAAAAAGTTATGATGAGCCCTTTTCTCTTGATAGCTAGGGGGTCTGGGGGAACGAAGCCCCGACGCCATAAGCATTTTCCTGCATTCTTCACAGCAGAAACGCATTCTCGTGACATCTACAGCTCATTAATTATCCTATTCAAAAAGGACCTTTTGAATAATGTTTTACTTCAAAATATTCTAATATGAATTTAGAGGCCCTTACTACATTGCAAATAGAACCGATTAGTACATTGAAAACATAAGATACCCCAAATATTTAGATTAAGACTTTGAAATATGAAATTGGTAAATTGTAGCTGAAAGATTGTCAAATTACCTGGTACCACTCTAGTTTTCAGTTGGCAATGTTTTATTGTAGGCCTAAACTAGGTTATTAAGCACTATTGTTATGTTTAAATTCACAAGTAGAATGTTGTATTTTGGCATTACAATTTGTAGGAGCAATTTAGAGTGTGGTAGTCACTAAATACATTCATATTAAATTTAAAGGAAAATGTTAATCTCACACGTAAGGACATTCTTAACAAAGTTCCAACTCTTCTTTCAGTAGGCTGAAAAGAAACTTTGTCAACTTCCCATCATGAAATGTACTACTACAAGATTCTACAACTACATCATCAGCTAGATATTTTTTTTTTCCGAAAACAAAAAGATTTAACTCTTGGGGACTCTCAAAGTATATTTTTAGAGAGAACTTTGTGGATTTTCATTATTCAAATTTAAATAAAGAAATAAGTTTTTTTGAGAATCAATTTATGGCCTGTGTCAAGCGCACCAACATTTAGAACTAATTCCGTGATTGGTTTGCAAAGCCACAACCCCCCACCCCCAGCTAGATTGATCTCTTCACCTTGTTGTGTATGATAAACGTTAAACAATCCATTAATTAACAGAAGAAATAAAAGTTTGTAATAAATTGATTCTGCTCTATTTCATTTAGCTGTTGTGCTAATGTTGTTCGAGTGTCTGATTCTTATTTGGCCCACAAGCTGGACAAGGCAAGATATCACTGGGCATAGTGCATAAACAATTTTGTGGCAACAAGTCCCACGATGTAAGGGCTGGAGCTAGAAACTAGGTCACAGAGTACAGACACTAAACACAGAGTATACATGAACCTAGATAAGATTGCTGAATTCTACTTCAAAATGTATTCTCTTTCGCTGATGAGATGAGGGAGACTGTTGCGTTATTTACCTGTGTCCACCTTAGTGATATTGGGTCGTGGAACTTTGTATCCGGGACCGTTGGCGTAGACAAGTGTCGTGAATGGCAGATGGTCAAGAGTTCTTTTGGTGTTGATGACGCCATCAAGGTCACTCAAAGCTGTGATAACAACAGCAGAGGACGAGTTTATTAAAAAGAGTGAGAGAGAAAAGGAGAAAAAAAAAACCAAAAAAAAACGAGAGAGAGAGAGAGAGATGAAGACAAGAAAGAAGGTGGAGAAAGAAAGAGAAAAACATTAAGGAAGAGGTAGTGAAAAGACATGGAGAGAGAGAGAGTGTAACAGATAGAGAGAGAGAATTGGAAACATACAAAGAAAGAGAGGAGAAAGAGAGAGGGAAGAAGAAGGAGAAAGAGAAGAAAGAGAAAGGGGAGGAAAGATAGAGGAGAGGGAAAGAGAGAGGGAAGAAGAAGAAGAAAAAGAAAGGGGTGGAAAGATAGAGAAGAGGGAAAGAGAGATAAAAGAGGGATAAAAAAGAGAGAGAAAAGATACATAAAGAGAGAAAGAGAGGGGGGGATAAAAGGGGGAGAGAGAATAAAGAGATAAAAAGAGATGGAGAGAGAGAACAATGAAAGGTATATATATATATATATATATATATATATATATATATATATATATATAAATGTACAGATAGATAGATATATAGATAGATAGATAGAGAGAGAGAGATGGATAGTTAAACTGACCAAAGATTGGATTTCCTCTGGTCGCATAACCCGCGATGCTCATGACGTGTGAGTGGTCAGCTGTGACGACTGTAAGTGTATCTGAGCTGTCTGTCAGGTCCAGCACCATCTTCACGGCTTTGTCCATGGCCACCACGTCGTGTATAGCTTTGACTGGCTGAGTATCGTGATGTGCAGAGTCAATGTGACCCCCTGGGAAGCAGAGTAAAAATGTATGAATGATCATTAATTTCCAAAGAACTATTTATCTACTGATTTAAAATTTCAAGACGGCTCTTTTTTAAACCATCAGGCTTATTCCCGAAATTGGCTAAAAACATCTTTTTTCTAGTACCCAAATCATATCTAAGTTGTTTGCAAACAACTCTTTTGCGTCATCAGTTTCTGTTTAAATCTGTCGTAATCACCAAGTTTATTAGAGAATTTCATCTATGGCGAAACAGCTATAAATAGTTAGATTTTTGGTGTATCCGGTGTACAAGATGAAGAGTTGATATGGTATTTTTTGAAAATTATACGATAATTTATTTTGCACGTTGTTACCCTCAAAGTTTCCAAGTTCTTCAGTTTGTTGTTCATTTGTCACGAACTCTGTCTGTTTGTCTGTCGGAACAAAACAATGTCCCGTAGACTCCCCGATGGATGCTCCATCTTTACGGCCGAATGACATGCAATATCGCTTGCATTTATGGCCGTCAAAGCACCAGAAAGGAGAAAATGTATCATATGCTCCGACTTCAAATCTGCATTGCAAGCTTTGGGGCGGATGAAGACTGACATTCCATTGGTACATAAGAGCCTGAAGCTGTTGAACAAAATAACAGCCGACCGTAGGGATGTCACCTTCATCTGGGTCCCCCCCATGTGGGCATAGAGGATACGAAACAGCAGAGAAACAATGAGAGCCATACATCCATCCTCATTGATTGCCCCCCCCCCCCGATACCAGGTTATTAGAGGACATTTTTTTAGAGCGCGCAACTTAAAAACACTGTTCACTAGTGTAGACCCGGGAAGGTACTGGTCTTTGTCCGGGAGGTGGGGTTGTCTACGAAGATTTGATTTGTGAAATTGTGAACATATAATATTTACAAAAAGATTTTTACTAAATTATTAAATTTTTACTAACTTCACTATTTTTAACTGTGAATAGACCTTGCTTTTATTGATTTAACTGTATGGAATTTAGCTCTGGTAATATGAAGGAAGAGTGATCCTTCAAGGATTACGGGCACGACATGGCCTAAATTATGCCGATGTGCCAAAAACTAAAAAAAACTCAAATTGACTGTCTGTCTGTCTGGTACACATTCTGTACACGTTATTCCTTCCGTTTCCCATTCTCCAATCAAAATGAAACTTCGCACATTAATTCATCGTCCTTGACATTATTTAGTTCATTGCGAAATATCCCCAATAGAGTAGTGTTTAATGCCTGAAATCCATAGATGATGATGACTGATTCTGACAGAAACCTGCTGCTTCCGCCCACCTCCTTTTTAAAGTATCAAATATTTAAGAGAGAATGATGTAACGACATTGTATTACTTTAATTCAGCTGTTCTCAAACTTTTAAGCTCGGCGACCCCTCTTTACAATCCCACACTCTGCAACGACCCCCCCCCCCGCCGCTCAGACACACAGCAATAGACAAAACTATTCATTTTTTCGATAGTCTCTGGCGACCCCTGGCAAATCGTCAATCGACCCCGGTCGCGATCCACAGGTTGAGAACCCCTGCTTTAATTACTTTAATTTAATTACTGGCTGGATAACGTAAAGGATTATAACGGCCTCTCTCTTGATATCCTGCAAAGAACAGCCGCTTGCCGGGAAAAAGTGGAGCGATTTGTTACACGCAACCTTAAGTCGAAAGTCAAGGGACAGAAAAATGTTCTAACTTTTGTACATTTTAAAATTAAAGTGTTTTCTGTTTTGTTATGTTATTCAGGACCACACATCTCATCCCATCTTATCTTATCTTATCTTACCTCATATTACCGCGTATTATCTTATCTTATCTTATAAATCACAGACTTTAATAAAAAAAAAAGATAATTACGTCATACACGTATCAATGTGTCAATTTAGCCATGCACGTAACAGAGTCTTAAACTCTGTCAAGTCTGATTCAGGCAATTCGCTTCATGCTATAATAACATCAAAGAAGAAAGAGAACTTGTACGAATTTGTCCTACCATTCGGAATAAGATATGCGCTTTATCCTTCTGTTCTTCTGTATTGGCAAGTAATTGCTCTGTGTTTGATTAATTCAATAAGATTAGCTGATTTTTAAAGACTAAAAGTTTAGAAGCCAAAATATTTGTATTATTTTTTTTTAAAGATGTGAAGAAGTCGTCCACCAATATCGGGCAGAAATATTAACTTATCTTTCTGATTGTCTTAGTTCTAAAGTACTTTTACCTTCAACCAAGAGGAAAAATCCATTTTTGTTTCGCTGTAAAATGCGGACTGCTTTTTCAACCATCTCATGGAGTGCTGGCTCTTTGGAAGCATTACGTTCGACGTCAAAGTTCATATGGCCTTGTGCGAATAAACCTTTTCAAAAGAAAATGTCAAGGCTTTCATCAACTCAGTCCGTTCGTCTGTCTGTCTGGTAAAAAACCTTGTCCACGTTATTTCTCCCACTTCCCATTCTCAGATCAAGTTGAAACTTTGCACAGCTATTCAATGTCTCAAACAAAAAACACACCCTCTAATCAGTGAAATAATTTAAAAATTTAATGAATTAATCAATAAATTAGTGGTAATTAATTTATTCAGTTTAATATTGAAAAAAGGAAATAATTCTTACAGGATTGAGATATATGGCTGTAAATGTGCACTTCTTCCTTAATGTAAGCTTTTTTTTT
>JAZGLO010000643.1:0-21505 GCA_036873155.1 Biomphalaria sudanica | reverse complement strand
TAGACCCAACTGAGGGGCATTGACCAGAACATAGACCCAACTGAGGGGCATTGCCCAGAAAATAGACCCAACTGAGGGGCATTGCCCAGAACATAGACCCAACTGAGGGGCATTGCCCAGAACATAGACCCAACTGAGGGGCATTGCCCAGAACATAGACCCAACTGAGGGGCATTGCCCAGAACATAGACCCAACTGAGGGGCATTGCCCAGAACATAGACCCAACTGAGGGGCATTGCCCAGAAAATAGACCCAACTGAGAGGCATTGCCCAGAAAATAGACCCAACTGAGGGGCATAGCCCAGAAAATAGACCCAACTGAGAGGCATTGCCCAGAAAATAGACCCAACTGAGAGGCATTGCCCAGAACATAGACCCAACTGAGGGGCATTGCCCAGAACATAGACCCAACTGAGGGGCATTGCCCAGAACATAGACCCAAATGAGAGGCATTGCCCAAAACATAGACCCAACTGAGGGGCATTGCCCAGAAAATAGACCCAACTAAGGGGGCCTTGCCCAGAACATAGTCCAATGGCACAGTACTGCTGCGATCCTATGCTCAACTGAATCAAAATAATGAAGTAAATTAAATGTTTAGTTCATTTCTCGTCTAGCATAAAACTGTATTAATCACATAAAAGGAAGAAAAGAAAAACGCTTTAAACACTGGAAGAATATAAAAAAAACAAGAAGAGTGACGCCTGGTGCTGTATGCTAATACAGATGAGCAATGTCTTGTCGAGTTCTTGCATCCATTCCGTAATCACTATTTAAGTAAGACTGACGCGTGTCTTGACGGCTGGGGGTGGTAAGGCGAAGGATGGTTGTATGCATAGTTATTACATGTTCAAATATCGATTACTGTAAACGGTTGGATCATTGTCTATTTTCACACTAACTAGAAATTATATATATATATATATATATATATATATATATATATATATATATATATATATATATAGAGAGAGAGAGAGAGAGAGAGAGAGAGTGAGAGAGAGAGAGGGAGGGAGAGAGAGAGAGGGGGGAGATAGATAGATAAATAGATAGATAGATAGATAGATAGATAGATAGATAGATAGATAGATAGATAGATAGATAGATAGATAGATAGATAGATCGATAGATAGATAGATAGATAGAGATAGAGAGGCAGAGAGATAGATTGCACTGAGGTACTTAAAGAAACAGGAAATCATAAATTATATCTAAATATGTCAATATGAACTCCTCACTTTAAAGACATTTTGTTTATCTGTTCGTGTGGCTATAAAAATATATTAGCACTCATTCCCTTATGAACATTTTGAAAATATTGATCAGTGCTACGTACTAGATTATTTCCGATGCATTTATTGTCGTTGTTTTAAAAATCGTATAGACATTCTGAAAGCTGAATCAAACTGCTTGAGGGCTACTTCGTTTTTTGGCTTAAGTAGTTTAACCACTTCCGGTTTGAAGAAAAGACGAACAGAAGCACGAACGAGACAACCTGATACAGGACAGAGTCCTCTTAAGGTGATGTGTTTTTATATAGCTGTCCCTACTACACTTAATAGTTATTAAACATTCAATTATTTCCTTAACATTTAGACAAAGATAGATAGATAATAATTACAGAGAGAGAGAGAGAAAGAGAGAGACAGACCGAGAGAGAGGCAGATAGACAGAGAGAGACAAAGATAGTCAGAAAGACAAAGAAGTCACTAAATGCCAGTTGCCCTAGTCTATAAAGTCACGCCAGTCTCCACAGCATCATGTCCAGAGGGTGTCCAACAGCTGCCATAATGACTTCCACAAACAGTATTAGTGACCCCTGGTCTCAGGCCTAAGACAGACCTCAGTTCAAGTAGGGCGGGTTGGAGAACGGTGGGTCAACAGAGAGAGAGAGAGGGAGGGAGGGAGAATCTCTTTAGTACTAATGTTAGTTTTGCAGCTCTACACAGACACAGTCGGTGCTGGTCTAAAAAGGGGGAGGGGGTGTCGAGGCACCCATAGCGATACAATAAACAAATGTATTCTGTTCTTACCAGCCTGCTTACGCATTTAAAAAGCTGGAATCTGATATAAAAGACATTGACTAATGTCATCCCACAAACAAACAAACAAACAAAAAACATCTATGCATATTTTATTTTGATTGATGCTTTAAAGATACAACTACATAATATTTCTTATTTTAAAAACTCGGACTTTCTAGAATACATTTTTTTTTCCAAGTACCATCAAAACAAGGAATAGGTTTTCAGATCAGTGAAGAAAACCAATTACTGAAGAGAGTTAATGTCTTAATATGCGTGACTAGATTAACACATGGATAAGCATAAGAAGTACTATCTTATTTTTTGAATGTGCATCTGTAGCTTATAAGATAGATTTGTAAAACAAAAAAAATGAAAGTGTGCTGGCCGTTTCGTAAAGCGCTTGGCTTCTAAACCAAGTAGTCCCAAGTTCGAGCCCTGTTAAGGACTTCCGGACGTCCTTGATGACATCCATTTAAATGGGCTTACGACATGAGTGGGGAAAATCAAAGGGGTTCGAACAAGACCATTCTTCATAGAAGGGCTCAACACTAACCTGCGACGTCACAACCGGTGAGCAGTGGAGACCAATAGCTCGTTGCCACGTCGCACTTTGGTCTAAACTGCCAACAGATTGCGACGTTGCAGGTCAATGTTCAGGCCTTTCTATGACGATTGGTCTCGGGTTTGATCAGCTGCCAAGACATTCTTTCTCTGACTCCTCTTCTTTTCCTTGGTACTCTAGACTGTTACATGTAGGACTGTTCACGAGACCGTTATATATCATACAGTTGGATTTCGTTAACAGTAGTTAACAATTTTGTCTTTGTATAACATTCATATTTCCAAATACAGTTAATTCAATATTCAGTTGTTTTTTGTTCCAGAGTTACATTGTAAACCGAACTATTTTAATTGGAACTTTTTGTTTCTTACGTAGTGTATTCAAATTGACTGTTCCAATATCTTTAGTCTATATACTCATATACAATGTGCCCATCCACTAAAGGGGGGGGGGGGCGCAGTGGTTGAAGGGTTAAGCGCTTGACTTCCGAACCTAAGGTCCTAAGGTTCGAAATGCGGTGAGGACTGGGATTTTGATTTTCGGGATATTTAGGGCGCACCTGGAGTCCACGAAACTCTAATGGGTACCTGGCTTTAGTTTTGGGAAAGTGAAGATGTTTGGTCATTGTCCTGGCCACATGACACCCTGCTCATAAACCGTTGGCCTAAGAAACAGCTTAACTTATCATCTGCATGATAGACCGCATGGTTTGAAAGCGGGAAACTTTACTCTTTTTTTTTAACCATCCACTAAAACTAAATATAGAAAGCGGAGTTTTCGCCCTTGCAAGAGCACTGCCTATGAAATCTATTGATGTCATCTACGAAAACGTCAAGATTGTCGGAAGGGATTAGGCACTTGAGTTGTAGTAAGAGCCTCCGGGAATCCTTCATCGTAGAATGGCTAATAATATCTGTGTCTATATAAGTTTGGTTCTTACAATTCTAAAGGTTTTGGGATGGTTTGTAAATTTAAAGTAAATGCATTTCAAAATTTTTATACGAATAGATAGACAAACTAGTCAAAAGGGATTATTCTCTTGAAGTAAAAAAAGTTCCCCTTTCAGACCTTGTGGTCTATAGGGCAGATGATGTAAAAGTCATCTGATTCTGTGACCCACGATTAACGAGGGTGTCATGTGGTCAGCACAACGAACAACCAACCAACCCATTAGAGCTGAGTGGACTCAGAAGCGCCCAAAGAACCCGAAATTAAAAATCCTAGTCTTCACCAGGATTCGAACCCGGGACCTCCGGTGCAGAAGCCCAGACCTTTACCGCTCAGCCACCGCGCCCTCTTCTCTTAGATGTTATACTTAAAAGTTTCATAAGTCAGTCGAACTAAATAACTACATCAGACTTCGTAATCACAATTTTTAACATTTTTAGCGGCCCCCGAAAGGGGAAAAGACGCTATTAGTTTTGTGCGAAATGTCTGTCCGTCTGTCCGTCCGTCCCGTTTAGATCTCGTAAATTAGAAAAGATATTGAAAATCCGACATCACAATATTTTAGACCATTCAAAGTACTGATGCAATGGCTACTTTTTTTTTCTGAAAGGGAAAAAATCTAATTTTTAAAATAAGTTATGCAAGCAGTTTTTCAAAGAGAAAAAGCTAATTAGTATGCATTATAAGTTAGACCTAAGTTAAAACGAATAGTAATTTTGTAAAAGTTATTTTCGTTTGCAATTTGTTATTATTGTATATAGATTTTCTTTTTTTTTTTTTTTGAGCATTCGAATAAGAGATTGATCCTTTTCAAAACAAGTACATCTATTATAAGACTTCAGTTAGGCCAGGAGAGACGCGGTAGCTGAGCGGTAAAGCGCTTGGCTTCCGAACCGGGAGCCCCGGGTTCGAATCCTGGTGAAGACTGGGATTTTCAACTTCGGAATCCTTAGGCGCCTCTGAGTCCACCCAGCTCCAATGGGTACCTGATATTAGTTGGGGAAAAGTAAAGGCGGTCGGTCGTTGTGCTGGCTACATGACACCATCGTTAACCGTAGGCCACAAAAACAGATGAACTTTACATCATCTGCCCTATAGACCACAATGTCTGATGTGGTGTGCCATTGATGTTGATGTGGTGTGTCATTGATGTTGATGCGACGTGTCATTGATGTTGATGTGGTGGGGTGTGTCATTGATATCGATGTGGTGTGTCATTGGTGCTTTGTTGCGATGTGTTTGTGATGTGTCAATAATATGGTGTGTCAATGTTGTGATGTGTTGATAATGTAATGTGTCAATGATGTTATGTGTCAATGTTGTGGTGTGTCAATAATGAGGTGTGTCAATGATGTGGAGTTCTATTAATGATTTGGTGTCAATAAAAATGCTTGACAATGCTTTTGTACACTGTTGTTGATATTAAACGTAATGATACAAAGGCCCATAGAAATATAAATTCCAAATATAAAACACAAACAATTTTTTGTTAGAAAACCTTTAAAAATATTACAAAATATATGTTGAAAAGATACATTGATATCAATAATAAAGGATTTCAAACAGAGAAATTGTGACAAACATTTGGCTAGGCAAAAACACATTTTGTTTGTTTTGCTTTTTTTTTTACGTTTGAAAGCATTTGAAATTCCCGCCATTAACCGACTTCAACTCTCAATGAGGGAACAAGAACAACATTTATTTTCCACAAAGCTGCACTCGTTTGGCGCCAATTTGTCTCAATTGGAATTTGGAAGTAAAAAAAAAAAAAGAAATAATTCTCGAGTGACCTCCCATGCAAACGTTAAAAACGCCTGGTGGCCTTCAGGTTGATATTGGGGATTTTAACTGGAAGATCGTTTGATCGGTGCTTGCGATACAGTTGATCAGGTCTCTTTTGACACTGTAAATATTTCTTCATATATTCTTAATGAAAGTTTGTTTTAGCCATTAAAGCATGACTTCAGAGAATCGTAAAATTTTTTAAATATCTAAAATGTAATCCAATATCTAAACTTTATATGTCAAAATGGAGAATTGTCTTTCAAATAAAAGTAATAATAAGGCTTGTCTTCGAGTCCGAAGGTTAATGAGGAATGAAGTATTTCTCGTGGTTACGCAGTCCCAGCTGTGACCGGGATATTTTGCCAGATCCAGGGCAAGCAAAACCAGTGATTAAGATTTTATTTTGGCCGTCTACTTCTGTCTTCGACAGCGGATTTTTGTTTGGTCTCAAATATGAATCGCGCGGCCTTTGAAAGGGACCTGCAGCTGTCTCGTTCTGAATCCGATTACATCCAGGGGCTCTCTTCTATTTCAGCTAAAGCAAGTTGGCGCCTAAGATGTTATTTAACCCTTAAAACGCGTGTAGTAGTTTAGCCTCTAAACATCAGAATTGTAATTCCGTTTTGTTTGCACTTACTGTAAAACAGCTCAGCACTTAAAGGGTTAAATCGTTTTTATGGGGCACCTCTTCTACATTGACCAACTTTTAGCTCACCAAAAAGGACTGCTTTTGGTATACGTTCGTCCATCATACGGGATAATTACCTTGCCCAGCGTAACTGTCGGACCATAAGAAGTTCTTCTATACTGTCCATACCGGCGTTCCCAAGAACATTTCTGTTTCTAGTGCTGTCTTGTCACCGTATGTCCATGATGGAGCGCAAGCATCTTTGGTGAAAGCGTTCAAGTAGTCTTAGTTGCTTTCTGTATAATACCCATGTCTCGGATCCATATAGAAGGGTTAAGATATGTGAAGTGGTCTACCACATTAAGAGGCTGTCCGTTTACGGTGATCTTTGGGGCTGAGTAGGTTTTATTGGGTAAATTCTGGAACATGACTTCTGTATTCCCGATGTTGATAGGTAACCCGAAAGAGGCGGCAGGGTATGCAAATTCGTTGACCGCGATCTTTCAAAAACTACTGCCTATCTTAACAAGGAAATGAATTAGCCTGGAGACCGAAATCGACCTCCTTTACACAGTTATGTCCCACCTATCACCAAGTCATCCAAAAAGGTCGAAAAGAGTCTAAAAAATTACACGCAGTGTTTGTCTATTCACAGCAAAGTAATATGAAATCTTAAATGACCTCCTTCAGCCGTACAACGACAATGGTTTATCGCGAACACTTTTCCCTCATATATAGCAGGTTAAGGTGGCTTTCACTTTGGTGGTAGAGGAGCTGGCCATTTCTCGTATGGCATGCTTTTCTTCCAAAGCTGAAGCCCATGTTTTTGTTTTTTCACTGTCAATAGCCGTCTTGGTCACCGTCTCTCTCCAACTAGTGCGATCTAAGGCTAGATCTTTTTATCTGCATACGTATGTTGTTTACATTTAATTACGATATCTTGCTCATAATACACATTGGAATTTCTATAGAACTAAACATAGATTACAAAGTTAGCTCAAGCTATGGGAGAAACGTGTGTTACTAAGAGAGTATAAAACAAGGGGAGATAACAACAGGGTCATTGAAACATTGACACAAGTTTATAGTTTCTACTTTCGTGTATGTACTGGTGATATTAAATTCTTTTGTGTATTTGTATTGTGTGTTCAATATTTGTGTGATTTCAAGTTGAGGATTTTACGAGTTTTATTTCGCAAAAAAATATTTCTGTTCTGTTTCGCCACTTAAGTAAGTATCTCTGGCCAAAAGTTGAAGTTTAGGCGATCTATCGTGTTGAAGTTCATATCTATATCTCAGTTTCTATAACCCACACTACAACTCACTGTCTGTCTGGTACATTTTTGTGTGCAGTGTGCACGTTATCTCTTTCACACCAAGTTCCGATTACATTTATATTTTGCACAGCTAATATTTTTCATACTTGAATAAAACAAGAGTCAGTAAAAAATATTAAATAATTGTAATTTAATAATGAGTTATTTTGTTTGGCATTGAGCTTGACAGATGTGGCAACACGCGTTGAATTAGCCCCCTTAATACTTTGTGTAGAGAATTCGGCTGACGTTTAAAAGTTGAAAATCTAACACTAAATAGCTATGAAACCTTCTGTTTTCTTAAGCACTTCGTTGGCACAGTGGTTAATGTACTTGCTTGAGGAGGCATAAGACTCGAGTTCATATTCAAGTCGTACAAAATTTTTTTAGAAAATACATTTAAAAAGCCATCACGGTCACCTCCAGATAGCCCCTTCTTACTCCCCCCTGCCCTACCAACTGGTACAAACAAAGGATAGGATCGAAGCGCATTGAGAAAGCTAAAAGCATGAAATTGCACTAAGCAGAACAAATATTTCTAATCACGCAGATGTATTAATGTTAGTCTAGATTCATTAAATATAATGATTGATCCTAATTTATTGACACAATTATACTTAATATAAGTTTTTTTTTTTTTTTAAGTATGTATATATTTTCTAGTAAAAAACAATATTTCAATTCACGTCAGAGTTTGAGAAACGCTGATTTAAGACATAAAACACAGTTCGCTTACAGGATATTTCGGTACAGACAATTATATTCTAAAGATCCGCATCTGGTATCACCCAAATATTACGGGTTTAAAGTGTCGACTTTGAAGAGAATATGTGTATGTGTCCTCGTGTGTGTGTGTGTTTGAGTTAACCTAATGATACTCACCTGAATGGCCTTCTAAGGCCACCGGAAATAGCTTGTATGTCCAGGTGGCACCGTCTGGCCCCAACATAAATAAACTCCAGCGAAGTCCGCCTGGGATCCAATTATAGATCCTCAAAGCTTCAGGGGCGGATCGAATCAATACTGTCCCGAGGCAACGGTTGGCCAAACTAAGCCGGACGCAAGAACAATAGACGGCACAGTGTAAAAGTTCTTCACAACAAATGTTCGCCTTGTTATGCTTTTTCTTGAGAATTGTCTCATGAATTTTGATTTTCCCAACTTTCTTGTTCGATTTACAAATAAAAAAAAAAAAAAACTTCTTCTGCTTACACTAACTAACAAAACAACGAACGGCATGAACGCAAACTGCTGATTGATAAACATATAATCAATCATTGGTATCAATTTGTCAGGTTTTAGGGAATATATAAATCCTTCAGGAGCCCAACTCAAGTATCAATATCTCTCCTGATTTCTGATTTTACGAGTGATCGATCCATACGGGAAGTTTCACTACTTGGAAGTTATCTAGCTCTGAAGATTAAAAAAGCTTTAAAGACGAAAACGCGAGAGCGGTGTTTCAATATCGACTACGGGATTGTGGTTTTTGTATAAGCCATTTGAAAGTTTATTTGAGGACACACATGATATTTGATCCCCAGGATACAGACCTGGGTCTAGAGTATCGTCACATTGGGTCTGTACTGACACTTGTTTCTGTTTATTGCTGGGTCATACGTGTCATTGTGTCATACGCCAAGAGTTCGTCACTTTGTTTCTCAAGCAATGAAACGGTCTGATCTCCTGGGTCATTCATGTCTACATACGTTCTTGGACTGGGTGGAAGGGGTCCCCCCTAAAAAAGTGGTACCCTTTTAAGCTTTTTTCATCCATCTTGTATACATATTTAGTTTGATTTGGTATGGGGGGGGGGAGATAAAGGGTCCAAACGTACCTACACACACTCAGCAGTCTGGGGTCAAAGTATTACTGACTGTGGGCCATAGATGAAGTATTAAAGGTATTTCGCAAAGTAGTCCTTATAAAAGTGTTATCAAATCTATATAAAAAAAAGTTGTTTTACACATCAATTGGTGGGTGGTCACTGCTGGTCAGTAGCAATCATTAAGTACGTTGGTCACAAAAATAGTTTTCAAAACTACAACTTCAATAAACCAACATGGGAAAAAACTGCAGCCATTATCCAAGTACATTAATTACACTATATTTGTTGACTTCTAACTCATTATTGTTGGTTGCCATAAATAAACAAAACAAACTCATGCAGTTACTAAATAGATCGAATACTCTTGTTTTAAATTAAAATTTTTATGCATCATATATTACACCTAGTTAGAGCAGATGGTGAACAAGTATTTTAATGGTGTTTTTTTTTAAATTGCCATATTAATATAAACAGGAAAAATGCCACGAAAGCAAAAAAAATAAATAAATAAATAAAAAAAAATTACTTAGGCAGAAGACATGCAGCAAAGAAAATAATCTCCCTTTACTGTTTAAACTAGACAAAGCCCACTGTCACTTTCATTCCAATATTCACGTGACCAAATGAATGGATGCCAACTATCTCAACATTAACTGGAACTATTTGCAAGGCACTCTTTTTTGTACGCGCATGACGACTAGACGATTTACGTCCTAAAAATACTGTCGTCAGTCACAGAGCGGGAACAAGAAGTACACAAAGGTGCCTTGCTTATGACTGGACCTTCTGTTCCAGTGAAAGATAAAAAAAGGAGTTTGGGAGGGGGGGGGGTTTGAATACAGTATACTCAATTAGTATCACAGGGACGAGGGGCAGATTGTATAATGTCGTTAGAATTATTAGTGAACTTTTAATCAAATAGAGGTCTTAGATGTGAGTCTTGGTAATGGGGCTATATTAGGACTTTGTCTTGGGGCGACATGGTCTTAGACCTAAATAGAGGACGATTTGGAAGAGGATACAAACAGATAAATAGATCAGAAAGTTTGATATTGAGTTTATTGTTATGAAAAAAAGAGAATGAGAGTTCTTTACTTATATTTACAAATTAAAGCTAATTGTTTGCATCTATCTATCTATCTATCTATCTATCTATCTATCTATCTATCTATCTATCTATCTATCCAAATCATAAATACTATCTACATCAGACTATATACTATTGTCTATTCATTTATAGTCGGCCATTGAGGCTTCAACTAGTTACTTACACATACATATCCTCAAGTACCTTATAATATAGTGCATAATAGAGTGCATCTTCAGCTTGCATAAAATATTGACCCTTTGTATTTTTTTAAAATTTTCTTCTGTACTAAGTGCACAGTATTTCGGGTCAATGTATTCTGATCGAACTGCCAATGACTAACTTTTGACAAGGGCTGTAACCTTAGTGAAAGGTTTGATCCGCATTGTCTCCCTTTCGGCGTAATAATAAATCTAGAAGGGAAAAACAGAAGATCGCCCAAATAGTATCAATTAGCAGAGATATTCATCTTGCCCATGATTCTGTTTCCGATAATGTCTGGACCGAAACGATTTTACTGAGACCTGGAGGATAGAGATACCATAGATTAACTCATTTCAAATGTACACACACACACACTAACAGAGATACAAACACACAGACCGAACACACGTTCGCTCAGCGACCTCGGGTATCGATGTTGGGTGATAAGAAGGAGTTAATCAGGAGGGCAAGATCTCAAGGGGAGATAATGACATTCGCAAGGGGGAAATGATGTGGACCTAGATGCAAAGAGAGGAGGGGGGGGGGGCATGATGTGGACCTAGATGCAAAGAGAGGAGGGGGGGCATGATATGGACCTAGATGCAAAGAGAGGGGGGGACATGATGTGGACCTAGATGCAAAGAGAGAGGGGGGACATTATGTGGACCTAGATGCAAAGAGAGGAGGGGGGGCATGATGTGGACCTAGATGCAAAGAGAGAGGGGGGGGGACATGATGTGGACCTAGATGCAAAGAGAGGGGGGGGACATGATGTGGACCTAGTTGCAAAGAGAGAGGGACATGATGTGGACCTAGATGCAAAGAGAGGGGGGACATGATGTGAACCTAGATGCAAAGAGAGGGGGGGACATGATGTGGACCTAGATGCAAAGAGAGGGGTGGGACATGATGTGGACCTAGATGCAAAGAGAGGGGGGGACATGATGTGGACCTATATGCAAAGAGAGGGGGGGCAATGATGTGGACCTAGATGCAAAGAGAGGGGGGGACATGATGTGGACCTAGATGCAAAGAGAGGGAGGGGACATGATGTGGACCTAGATGCAAAGAGAGGGGGGAACATGATGTGGACCTAGATGCAAAGAGGGGGAGAGGGACATGATGTGGACCTAGATGCAAAGAGAGGGGGGGACATGATGTGGACCTAGATGCAAAGAGAGGAGGGGGGGCATGATGTGGACCTAGATGCAAAGAGAGGGGGGGACATGATGTGGACCTAGTTGCAAAGAGAGGGGGGAGGACATGACGTGGACCTAGTTGCAAAGAGAGGGGGGGACATGATGTGCACCTAGTTGCAAAGAGAGGGGGGGACATGATGTGGACCTAGTTGCAAAGAGAGGGGGGGACATGATGTGGACCTAGTGCAAAGAGAGAGATTCCGGCGACATGCAAGCCAGTGACAAGAGAAAGACGAGCTCTGTTTCTCGGGAAATGTCGAAATGAAAGCAGTGTTCAATGATTCTCAAAATGAAAGCGAAAAAATCTCCGTGACCTGTCTTAAAATAAAAAACTATTCTATAATTAACATTCTAAAATTAACAGTATGATGACCTACCCAATCTACAATCAGCCAACCCAATCCGGAAACATTATTAATTTTTTTGCATTTGAATCTCACTAGTCTGTTAGGGTTAAACTTCAATAAAAGTTTTCTTTTAATCAGAAAATGTTATAATTGGTATAGATCTATGTATGCCCATTTTATATAACATAGATTAAAGTTAACAAACCCAGAAATTAAGTTTATGTAATGGGGTCAAATCAACGTCAATCATGAAAGAAAGAGTCCATAAAGATATCCATGTAGCTATAGGACCATTCTTGCTATCATGCATCAATCAACCAGAGGATACCTTATAATAATTATTTATAAAGCTTTAAATCATCTCAATCTGTCAGTCCGTCTGTCTGTCTATTGTTTGTAAAAAAAAAAAGTGTGTACACATTATTTCTCCCACACCAATTATCGGATCAATCTGATACTTCGCACAATTATTCATTGACATAGACAAGACATTAATCAATAACGAAATAATCAATAAGCCAATAATTAATGGTAATTATTTTTTTTAAACCAACAATGGACATTAATGCTGCAGTATTCAGAGATGTGGTTAAATTTGTCGGGTTTAGTCCACTTAAATAATTGTTAAGGTTACTTATCACAAAGGCATTATCCGAATAAGTTGATACTTCAAACAAATATTTATTGCACCTAACAAAAAAACTCACAAAAATGTAATCAATTAGTCAATTATTGGCACATAATTATTTAGTTTGATATTGAATAAGCGAAATAAATTCTACATTATCGATATATATATATATATATATATATATATATATATATATATATATATATATATATATATATATATGTATGTATATATATATATATATGTGTGTGTGTGTGCCTATGAAAGGCTGGGGTTGTTTGTTAAAAAAGGATTTTAAATACTATTTTGCTTGTTATTAATTGCTTTCTATAATGTATATTCCATATTCCTATAACATGCTCATTGTGCTATGGGCCACTATTTTTTTTTATGCTAGGGAAAGGCCCCGAGGGATAATATAACTAGGCAGTCTCATATGCGAGATGACACAATGACCGACAACTTTGTTTCACATTTGAAGGCGATACGAGATTTAAAAAAAAAGGAATACATTGTAACTCCGTTCATCAGATGACAACTATTTGATGTTGTAAAAGTGAATTTTTTTTAAAGGACTAAGGTTTGTTTTTTTTTTTTTTTTTACAAAACATAATTTCAAGTTTAGATCTGAATGTCCAAGAGCTCCACGTTTTAAGGCTACCAAAACGCCACAAAGCTACCATAACATCTTGGCATTTTCTTTACTGCTATTATTAATATTTTGAAATCCCCCTTGTTCTGTCTCTGTACTGTCCGTATGTCGGGTGACTCAACTAGGAAAATAGTACAGAGAGGACAAAATAAAATAGTACAGAGAGGACAAAATAGTTCAGAGAGGACAAAATAGTTCAGAGAGGACAAAATAGTTCAGAGAGGACAAAATAGTACAGAGAGGACAAAATAGTTCAAAGAGGACAAAATTGTACAGAGAGGACAAAAAAGTACATAGAGGACAAAATAGTACAGAGAGGACAAAATAGTAGAGAGAGGACAAAGTAGTTCAGAGAGGAAAATCTTCTAACCCGCCCATGTTGAAATTATTTTTTATCGGTATTGTAAAGATTCCTTTAATTTAAAGGTATAATGTGTCCCTTTCGAGCCTACTCTATGAATGACTGTTGAAAAAAAATAATAATTAAAGAATCCCATCACGACTCTTCGAGTGTCTGACAACGTGAAATATGTGTCTCAATCAGGACTTTCTTATCTAACAGCGCCTCGCTCTCGTACTTTGATTGGCTTCTACCCTAACAACGGAAATGATATCTCGAAACATGGCTTCCATGTCAACCAAGCCAGTAGCAAATACGGATTTGTACTCGTCTCCAAGGATATGTGACTTTTAATTTGGATACTCAGCTATCAATACTTGTACCTATTTATTTGTAGGGTATATGTCGACTTTGGTTATTCGGTGCATTAGGCGTAGATCGAATAACATGCGTTTAAATATTGGCGTTAAGAAGTGTTGCGTGTTATTGGTATATTTTTTTGAATGAGTTCTATTTGCAATCGCAATGCTAAGCGTGATTACACCCAGTCTGGATTTACCTATAGGCAACTTAAGCTTTGGTTCAGGGCCCCGACTTTCATAAGGGACTCTAGAAAGCTTTTAGGGACATTTTCAATCATTTTGAAAAAAAAAAGATTTCATAAAAAATTGCCCGATGTTGTAAATAACATGGTCAAAGCAAGTGGTAGTGTATTTATAAAACCCCAAATCTGAAAGAGCTTAAGGCCTTATCAGCTTTTAATCCGGCCCTGTTTACACCGCGTGATTTACGTGGGAGCTTTTTTCCTCCATTTCACAGGGCAGACATTTGGGTTTCAATGTTCCCAGAATATAGACTTTATTTAAGTAAATGTGTGAAATGTAAATGTAATATAGTGTTCAATGGTGAGTTCAAGACCACTTCTGTCTGTTGACCCCGAGAATAGAAATGCATATGTGTTCTCTTCCCCTTGAGGGTAGCTCTCCTGTATTAAAAACAAAAAGTTTCCTAATCCTTTACACAAAGCACACCTTTCCAAAATGGCTAAGTTTTATCAAACTGTAGATCCTATGTTTAGATACTACTAGTTGTAGTCTTTCGTCTTCTTGGGCTTACTCTTATTCTTGATCTTAGTCTCTAAGTCTTGGTCTTGGTCTTAGTCTTTCTAAGTCGTAGTCTTGGTCTTAGTCTTTCTTAGTCTTGGTCTGGTTTTGGTCTTAGTCTTGGTCTTAGTCTTTCTTAGACTTTCTTGCTTCTTTGTCTTTGTTTTTCATTGTCTTAGTCTTGGTCTTAGTCTTACTAAATCGTGCACTTTTTTTTATCCATTTCTGAGTTCAACTTTTCACCTAAACTAATACATAGTAAGTAATAATAATATATCTTACAAGTGTGATAAAACTATTGTTATATAGTACATTAACCAGCATCCAAAGCAACACATATTTACCAGTATTCTCTCCTCTGATTATACAAAAATACTGAGGGTGTCAAACTGGGGGACTTTCCCCTCGCGTCCTAAGCGGAGTAGAAATGCCGCTGGATTTACTAAAGGAAATTCAAAATCCCTAAGGATTATATCGAAGAGTGATCCCAAAGTCGTTTTAATACCAGAAGCTCTTTGCTAGGAGACGCTTTAAGGACCAGCCAATACTCAAAAATTGTATCCTTGAAAAAGATTTGTTTGTTTATTTTTAGAATACTTTGTTATTAAAGGCCGATACTTTAAATGTATTGTGCCAAATAAATAACTTAACCAAGAAATAAATTCTAACGAAAAAGCAGAGTCATATTCCAACTTAACCAAAAAAAAACGTCCCATAGTTCAAAGTTGAAGAGACATAAAATTTAGGTAGCGTTTTAATGTAATATCTTATCGTATCTTATATAATACAGACGTTACTTAAAAAAAGAAGATGATTACGTCCTACGCGTTATGCATTTAGTCATGCATATTAACCAATAACTTTCACTGGAGAAATGTCTCCTTAAAATTATATTACTTATAATAATGAAATAGAAAATGCACATAATCTCAAATAAACATCCATAACATAAGTTTACAAGCATTCTTTCACAAAAATACATTTACTAAAGTTAAATTAAAAAAAAATAAATTTACAAACATACATTCTTTCACAAATATACTTTCACAAAATACATTCAGAAAAATTTATCTACAAACATACAGTCACAAACATTTACAAACATACATTCACAATTAACACAATAAACATTTACAAACATAAATTCAGAAACAAACATTCACAAACAGAAATCAATGAACCTACATTTACTAACAGATATTTACAAGCATAAATTTAGAAAAAAAGATTCACAAACATAAATACACAAAAATGCTTTCATAAACAAACGTTTAGAAACAAAATTACAAACATTCACCCTCGATGTTTGTTTTCGGTGCTCTTGCCCAAAGTGTTAAATAAATAATATAACATTCTCGTCTGATTAAAAAAAATTTCTTCTAGTCATTTTCTAACCATTGTACTCTACTGCCAGACTATCCATCGACGTCTGTGCCTTCCAGCAATGTTTCCCGCCATTTAAAGTCATTATTAACATTCAATGGCGGCAGGCTCCCATTTCCGGTAAAGAGAAATAACTCTGCCGAGATATAACCCTACTTTCTCCTGACGAAATACAGTCATTGAGGTAATACACTTTTTTTTTCTTCATGTCATCTGCTTCGAGTATATGCAATTACTGCCCCTGAGTAAGGAAGATAATAGTTAACACAGTATTTATCAAGCATGGAAGCAAAACGCAAGGCAGGAATGCTGGGGCCTTGGGTAAACTAATACAGCTGCAATCTACAGCACTATATAATAAATTCAGAAATAGTACATCCACTATAAACATAATTATATTATACCTACGACTGCAGAATAAGAAATTTCGAGAGGGACCATAAATTGTATTTGTTGATCTGACGAATGTTTTGACATGGTCAGCAGAAGAGGCCTTTTACCCGCCAAAACTACTCAAGCTCTTTGAGTGTTGTCACGAAGAAAGAAAATGCAAAGTGACATTTAATGGAGCCCTATCAGTTTGAAGTCATCAGTCATGTCAAACATGGGATGTGTTTTTTCACCAAGTCACTTTGGTATTTTGTATTTATTTTTTTTAATTGTTTGTTTTTGTATTTTAGAATTTTATTTATGTAACTTCAACTTCTTTGCCTTCTGATCTCATTATGATTACGATATCGACGAGGGTGTATGATATCATACATAATCCTACAGAGCAGCGGTTCTCAACCTTTTTTGTTCGGCGACCATTTTTACAATTCTTCATAACGCCGCGACCCCCCCCCCCCCCACTCCCAACAGTAAATTATTTTCATTCATGAGTATAAGTAACTGTGCTTTCGCTAATGTAGAAGTAGAAAGCTTGACAACTGATGTTAAAGCGAAAACTGAGGTATCCTTAAAAAAAAAGATCCTAATGTTAACACTGACTCTTGACCTTACAGACGACAGTCCAGACGTTTAAAAAAAAACACATGACCAGGTGTAACGATACGTTATGCATTGATGTGTATTAACTTACAGTGTTAAAAATATTTCTGCTGCGACAATTAAAATGTTTGAAATCAGCTCTGATTCAGTTGTCTGCAACATCTAACAATAAAAATAGTACATTCCAATGTATAAAAAAAACTGTATGTGTCAAGTTTTACAAGCTAGAATTGACAGAAAAATCCATATTTTCGATGGTCTAAATCGACCCCTTACAAAATGTCAATCGACCCCCAAAGGCATCGCAACCCACAGGTTTAGAACCCCTGCTATAGAGAGATGTGTTTTGTATATCCACAATAAGGGCCAAAACCAAATTTAGAAGGAGGTTAATTAGGTAATTGCTGTTGCAGCTAGAGTTGCGGAATCGACTCCTCGTTAAAACTTTATTATCTCTTTTTTACAATACCTCTACACAAGCCAGAACTTCATGAAGGCTAGAAATAGGAACCTGGAACAAGGAACATGGAACCTGTAACGTGGATCTAAAAAACAGCTCTAACAATTTTCTTAAACTTTAACAATTGATGTATGTCGCTGAGAAAAGAATTACTGGCTCTTTGGCCACATGCGGAAAACTATTGCTTGGCAGTTTTAATTTTCCATGCATAATGTTAATAAATAAATGTAAATTTGGCTATATAGAGAACTAGGTCTAGATCCAACATCGGTAATGAAAGGTCTATCGTGTTGTTGAAAGGACTATCGTTTTGTGAAATTTGCAAATGTATGGCTTTATTGATTTATGACTTAAATAAATTAATGTTCAGGACAACTTTGCACATCGTCTTCTAAGTCTAGATCTAAAGTCCTTTCATTATAATATTATAAAGTCTAATAGATCTATACATTCGCTTAACCATTACTCTTCCTGGGGAGGGGGGGGGAGAAATGGGGCTGGCTAAAAAATGTTCCATTTTTTTAAAATCTAACATTCATTTGTTATTAAGAGAAAAACAATAAAAAAAAAAACGAGATTACATAGGGGGTTTGTGTTTTCACACAAACTCAGAGGCGCCCCCATCGGACACCATCGGATCCACCAACTGGAAAGGCATATTGAAGCCAATACTTTCTTTATTGTCTATAGTGGACTGGAGTGTCTCTCCGAAATAGGGCTCCACAGCCAGATGAAAAAGTGTTCGAGATGAACCATAGTCGCTCTACGACTGAAAGAGGCCAACTTAGAATTGTAGAACTAGATTCTGGATTTACTGTATTTAGATCTTGTTCTACATATGTATATAATGAAATGGACAATAAAAAATAAAACAAATAAAATTTGACAGGAATGTTCTGGCCGAATGGAAAGAGACCTAGGTCCATTGAGCTGACGGTGCCAAGTACGAGTTTGATACTTGGCTTCATCGACATTTTCCTTTGAAAATAAATTTCTTTTTATATTAAAATTTCATTTTATTTTAAGGTATAATGTGGTATCGTCTGTTTTTAAAATGTATTTTTGAAAATTATTTTTTTTTTTTATTTTTCATTCCTGGAA
Organism: Biomphalaria sudanica; assembly: GCA_036873155.1. NCBI lineage: Eukaryota > Metazoa > Mollusca > Gastropoda > Planorbidae > Biomphalaria > Biomphalaria sudanica. The sequence goes on along the minus strand of JAZGLO010000643.1, from coordinate 2,913 downwards.
ATCAACCCAGAATAGAACCCAGATTAATTCACAAATCATATAATAAATAAGCCAAATATAAAAAAAAGATTGTTAAAGACAAAGTATGTAAAAGGGAAAGAACTACACAATTATTAACATATTTCTAAATTTTGCTTGATTTATACCCCTTTTTCTATATAAAACAAAATTATTTAATTACTTTCTTTTAAATTCACTAATTGGTTAATTTCTTATTTGATACAAGTACTGCATTCGACAATGACTTATTGTGCAAAGTTTCAACTTGACACGAAAATGGAAATTGGGAGAATAGCGTGTACAAGATTTGTACCAGACAGACAAACAGACAGACAGAATTTATATAGGCCTTGTAATTATTGATAAATGGAACTCAAAGTAAACGAGTCGCATTCTTCTCTATCGTCAGCTGAGTGTCTACTGATATAATGTGAGATAGTGAATAGATTGAAATAATTCTGAAAGGCCAAGGGATACAACTGCGTTCGGAAACAAACTCCAGACGTTTAGAAAAAAATTCTAACCAAAAGCACTTTTTTGTCCTATGTCTTTTCTGTCTGTTTGTGTGTGTGTGTGTGTCTGTGTGTCTGTGTGTGTGTCTCTCTCTGTGTGTGTGTGTGTGTGTGTTTCTCTCTCTCTCTCTCTCTGTGTGTGTCTCTGTGTGTGTGTATGTGTGTGTGTGTGTGTCTGTGTCTGTGAGAGTTTTTTTGTTGTTTTCTTTCCTTGCAAGTTTTAGAAGTTCCTTCAGAGGTTGACATTATAGTTGACTTTTACTACTTTGACAGTTACATGTGCCTAAGGGGTTTCGGATTGCCAAAAAACGTCAGATTACTAAAGGTTAGCTGTACTTCAAATAATATTACCTTATGTATCAAGGAAATTCTACTTACGATGCAATATGATATTTACTTAAACTCTCAAAGGTATTGATAAAAAACAACTCGACGAAACAGAAAGAATGATTGATATAAAAAAACAAACAAATATATTATTCCCGATATCACATTTGGTATTAATTGACAATTTAAAGTATACACCTACATTCTCAACAAAGTACTACAGATCACATTAAATTACATGAATTTGGGTTGGCAGGCAGGGTTTGAACGTTGGACAACAGTGATCGTGATGACAGTGCCCCACGCCTACCACACATTCAAGAAGCTATTTCTTCGAGTTTGAGACACAACCTGGAGTGAGAATGTTTGAAGAATGTGTTTATGAATGATTGCTGCTGTTGTGTGTGTTTGTGTTTTCAGGGTCACGAGAGAGCATTCGTTTTTAATGGTATAGAATGATGACATTGAATAGAGCATCTGGTTGCAGGCGGCTTCAGAACAAGACAGCTGGAGGTCACTAACAAAGGCCTCGGGATACACATTTGAGACCAAACGAAAATCTGCTGCCGAGGACAACATCAAGCTGAGCCTAATTTAATTCTTCAAAGGAACTATTTACACCGGTGGGAGGAACAAATGAAAGGGCTAACAGAATCTTGACAAACATGAGTACATTTTTATCTTCCCAGTATGTAGCTTCAATTTTGTTCAAGACAACACCAAGATGTGGAGCCATCAGAATTGTGTCTACCTTGTCTGGACCTGTAGCCTACGTACGGTGCTATTACTTTGCCTTGTGATAAAAATGTTTCCATGACGTTGGCTGCTTCAAAGGATCTCTATAGAGTGAGAGGTTCTGGGGTAGGTATTCAGTCAGAAAAAAGTAGTCCTAGAAGTGGAAATAATATTATGTACAAATATACTGTATACACTAAGATGATAACGCACTGTAAGGCACACATCTTTATATATCTAACCCTTGAACGGGGTCACGACATTTCAAAATCCTATTTTTAGCAAGTTTTGAAAAAGGGGAATGATATAAAATTTAAAGTTCTCTGCAAATATACTTTCATATCTATTAAAGATACATCAACAAAAATGCTGCCAAGGACACTAAATTAATTACTAATAATCCAGTACTTTATGCACATCATATATAAGTTTGCGTTATTTTGTCTTGTGCTATTTTGTCGGCCCTATTTGTCCGCGCTATTTTCTCAAACCACAAGAGACAGATCAGAAACGCAATGGGATATGTGGATACTATTATTGTCAGTTAGCTCCTTTGTAAATGTCATTTCAATTCCTTACCATTAGATAGATCTATATCTCATCTCAAGTTGAATCTGTTCACATTGTTAATAAAATCTATATTAAGTTTGTATTCGCAAAAGAAGTTTTTTCAAATTATTGTAAAATTAGTTCAAATACATCGGTTAAGGTGTACTAGCTGTCTGTGGCTACAACTCAACGATCGAGGAATATCAACAACAATGAAACTTTTGTCATGACCGTATGTCACACTTCCACGACGCCTTAAAGACCCCGAAATTAAAAAAATCTAAATCTTTACAAGGATTCGAACCCACGCAACGACTTGTCGCGGTGTTATTAGATGTAAATGTAGATGTAGATACTAGTAATAACTCACACTCAGGCATTGCGGTTCGCTAACACTCACAACATATGATAAAGAACTTGATAATGCTTGTTCAACTTGAAAGATAGTTTAATACGTATAGAATGGGGAGCGGGGGGCACAGTCCAATGTCATCAGTTCCTAACAAATATCACGTCCTGCGTTAGCTAAAAGAGGGCGTCTCCAACTGACGTTACTATCCCAGAACTACTTCCGTCCAAATAAAGGGCTATTTAAAGTCACGTCGCTAAAAGGAAAATGTTTGACATGTTTCGGATGTTCCTTCAGAGTTGAAGATAGTTTACTTCCTAGTCTAAACTTCCCGCAGGACGACGGGGGATGGGAGCGGGCAGGGTTTGAACCCGGGACCATCAATAAATCCAAACGACAGTCCAGCGCAAAACCGCACGACCAGGCAGCCATCCAGAAATC